>JALPQI010006638.1:0-24111 GCA_025490895.1 Thaumatotibia leucotreta | reverse complement strand
CAATGCAAAGGAACCATACCGCTAGTCCCCAATATTACTCCCGCAGAACTACTTAAAAGTGAAAAATGGACTCCTTCTTCGATGAAGATCTCTGCGAAAGATGCGAGGACCTATCTGACTTGAACGATACAAGTTATGATGAAGAGTTATTTCATCTCTGCAACATTGTTGAAAACCAAAACCACAATGGTTATTCTCCGCCTTCGCCGCCTATACACATAGGCCCTAATATCACAAACCCTCTTTTATTGACGTGGGAAGACGAATATGAGGACGACGTGGATGACTCCTCTACGAGCTATGTACCCGATGACGACACGTATGAACCTACACCGTGCTATAACGATTTCGCTGCCTCTGTTGCAACCTGTTCCTCACCCCTCCCACAATTTTATCCACGGTAACAGCGCTTCTTCTGTGTGTGTGTGTGTGTGTGTGTGTGAAAAAACTAATGTATGTGTATATGATAACATTGTTTTCTCTGTAATAAATTGTTTTCTTGTATTTTATTGTCTCTTTATTCTATAAATGTACTTACAATAAAAGGGAATAAATTAAAAGCGTTGTTCAATGAATCATTAATTTATTCATTTGTTACTTACATAGAAAAATAGATTTGTACATATTAATTACAGTCAAATCATTATACATAGTATTGTTTGAAAATAAGTTCAAAAAATCTGTCATTTTTTTTCCTTTATATTTAAAATATATATAAACTAAACAATATTGACCGCAAAGTGATGTGAAATGGTTTTGAATAGACACATGGTTATAAATCCATCTCTTTGAATTTCTTTTTAGAAACAATTTGTGATAACCCGAAGGTTTTCTACCGAATGAATCAAAATATTCACCATTACCATGAATATCAATATGGATTGCTACCCAGTGTGAACCAGGTTTAAAGTCCGGATCTAAATTGCTTATGATATAAACAGGAAGATCCATAAAAATGGGTATTCTGTTAGCTGGGAAAACATAAGTCTCAGCAAAGGGACAATTTTTTTTCATACATAATTGTAATTCTTTAGTATTCATAACAAGATCCTAATACAATATTCAGATGAATTTGGTATCAACGCTTAAGAAGTAATGATACATTGTTTTTATAAATCCTTTAATATATACCTATACATGTTTCATTAACTATTATAATCAACACTAACATCCCGATGTTTATTTATTTCGATTATATTATCAAATTCTGCATATACTATGCAATTAACAGTTGTAGTAAGAGCATTTTCAAATCTCACTTCTAATCTTACGCTGCCATGTCTAATAAGATTCCAATGAGAAGTAGAACTTGCTGCCAAATCGGGTGTTAAATCGAAACACATCAAGCAATAACCATTTCCATAGTCTTCTCTACTTATTGAATTCCCTTCATTGTGAAAATGAATACCCGTTCCAGAAAATAAGGTGTGATATGTTGAAACCATTAGACCGTTACCAAAAGATGGTTGTAATGTTTTTGAAGGAACTTGAACACCATCTACATATAAGCTAAATAAGTTCATGCTGTGATGATGGAAATTAAATGGGTTACTTTTTAAACTACCATTAAATGCTGAATTATCAACAAAACCCACAATACACCTTTTTGGAACTTGCCCGAGGAAAATATTATCAAGTGATTTCCCCTGAACACCTGATGGTATTGTAAGAACTTTCACCTCCGCTCTCGTGATAGGATACTTTGCTGTTGTTGAGCCCAAAACCTTTTGATGAGCTAGTAAGACGCTGGGGTTAATTTTTGCTCTCCGAATTATTAAACTTGCGTCCATTATGAGAACTTTAAGTTTTTTATCTTGACTACACATAAGATTGAACGACTCCTTGGATCGTACCAATTTAACACGAACTTCAACACCATTTATTAAAAACTTTTCTTGATTAAAAATATCACCATGCAGGTGTCCTATCATTTCAACTTCCTTACTGTCCTTAATAAATTCTTGTCTTTTAGTCCACCCTTTGTTAGTCGTATCGGTTGCATCCATATGACTCGAAGTGTCTTCATACCATAACCCGCATGTAAGATGGGGACTGCTTTGCTGCCGGTCCATAATTTAACAGAGTTTCCATATATGCACGGTATGCATATGTATTATTAGGAGGTGATACTAGTTTCTGATTTAAGTAAATATCCAACTGATTGAAAAGCGAATGCAACCAATTGTTTACTGGAGCAACATGAGTTTCTGCTGATTTGATTTTAGAACCATCTTGATTCAATATCTTGGCTTTAATATGCAGTAAAGTGTGTGACAGGTCAATATAGTCATCACCTGATCCTGGCACTTGAAATTCAATAGGACCATCATCACTTAAAGATGAAATAGGTTTATAGTGTATCCACTGTCCATTTTCAATACTTGTTTGCGTCGATGGAAGGGCAAACAAATCTAACTCAGACTTAGCACATTCACATGAATGATTATGTAAAAATGACATAGTTTAATCAGAAAAAATATCGTTGATATATTTTTTAGTTTTCTTTGTACCTCTCCTCCGAAATGCTTTAGATGTAATGGTGCGATCCTGTCTCTTTCGGTGCATTTTATACCCAGATCCTGACATCAAAGAATCAATTTTTTCATCAGCTTTTCTTTTTAAATTACTGCTTGCATTTTTAAAACGAGACTTTAATGACTCCTCAATAGGGTGTGAATTCATCATATCAGATAAAAGACCAACACCAGCATTTAATGCCTCTTTTCCCACAGTTCTAAAACCGCTTGATAACAAAGGAAATACGGATCTAAACAATCCCCCTAAAAAACTTCCTATTCCATGACCTCGCTGGTGAGGAATACCCTTATATACTATCCCTACTCCTGAACCAGCCTGATGTGAATAATACTGTTCATATGGACAACGATTTTCACGGTGATGATTCATTTTATTCGTTGGAAATGTAGTTTCACGCATGAAGTTCCAAACTGGAATGGAAGTTTTCCTCCTGTATGCATTCTTATATCAATTTCAATAGTATCAAACTCTCTACGCATAACAGGTATATAATGTGCAGGAGAAAAGCTATGCATTTTATATGCTCCGTAAATATAGGTTGTTGGATCAAGGGGAATTATTCTTACTAGCGATGTCATAACATCTCCCACCACTTGGGGTTGAACGATATCCGAATAAATAAATAATTGCGATGGTAGGCCTAAATATAAATTAGCCGGAAATTTTCCAAGCTTACATTGTATGAGATTTGTAGATGGTTTAAAACCTAGCTGAAGGTTAAGTATTGGTGTAGCACGTACGGAAACTATGTCTTTGTCTGAGGATGTCACATTGATAAGTTTCGATATAGTATCATATCTAAATTTCACCTTGTTCTTCAATAATGGATTTTCATTAAACGCAGATATAAAGTGATCTATATCATCATACGTTGTTGCTGGTATATGAGATTTATATTCAACGGCAATGGCTGACATTTCATTTTCTAATAATACTTTTTTTTTAACATATACTACGTTTTCGTGTTCCTGGACGTTGTATAAGGAACATGGGTAATGAAACTCTACTAGACCGACCACCCATTCTCCTTCCAGTTTTATTGTTTTTGGGAGTTTAGTGAGAAAGTTTGCTGTTGTATTTTCAGGGTAATACTGTGTCGAGCTGTTGCTTAATAAAGTTAAATAAAAACTATCATCACTCATGTTTCTTCTAAGCTCGACGCTGGTATCCAACTATTGAATTTATTCGGATAACCTTTCCACTTCACAAGCACCTCCTTTCTGCTACCGACTCGCCTAGAACGTAATATTTTATCTATTTTATATGTAATGGTGGGGTCGTAAGTAACTTTTTGCAACTCCTTAGAATAAAAAGTACCTGTGATTGGTTCATCTTGTAAGTCTTTCAATGTATAGACTAAATGAGGGTATCGGTGTACTATTGACTTAATTACGAAAATTTCATCGCTCCAATTGGTTTCATAACCTTTTTGGAATATATGCTTATATTTAGTTATCCTAACGTGATCGCCAATATTAAAAATAGAACTATAATTATTTTTTGTCTTATTTCTAGGTGTATCATATAAATTAGTCCATACAGTCATAATATTGTTGAAATTTACATCTACAGGACACATCTTAATACTAGAATGATAACTATGGTTATATGAATAAAGAAGATCTTGTAAAATGTCAATGTATTTGTATGTATTTTTATGTGTAAAATAACGCCACATTTTCGTTTTTAACGTTCTTTGAAATCGTTCAACAATACTCGCCTTAATATCAGGATTATTTGTTGTATAGTAATTAATGTTTTTATCCTTAAAATAGTTCCTTACATCCTTGGAAACGAATTCAGTCCCTTTATCGGATTGAATGTGACGTGGGATTGCACTAGCTTCGGTAAATATATCATCAAAGCATTGTTTAACTGTTTCGGAATCTTTCTTTTTCATAGGTCTAGCAAAGGCATACTTACTAAACACATCAATTACACAAAGAATGTATTTAAAGCCATCATTATATTTACTATACGTGCGCATATCACTTAAATCTGCTTGCCAAAGTTCATTATAATTGGAAAGAACGTATTTGTTTCGTGTAAAACGTCTTTGAACTGGTCTATGTAATGTGTAGGTTTCCTGAGATCGCAGCCAGTTTTTAACTTCATCTTTGTTCATTCGACCATTCATTGCTTTAACTAACTTGTTAATACTGCTGTACCCAGCCGGATTAGAAACATCATAGTAAATACGATTAATATCATCTAAGGGGTCCATTTCTCCCAGTCTATTTTCTTTTTCAACACGTCAGGGGTTTGATATGGAATTGGTGTTAAATCTTCTTTCACATGGGCTGATCTGGTGTTTTTATATATAGGCGAATCTTGTGTGTCATTGGGCTGGAGACTGTATATGTATTGTAGATTTATTGGATTACCAATACAGGATGTAGGAGCTCCAATATCGTTTAAGACTGAAGCAAATTCTTTCCACCCAGTGGGTTTTATTTTTCGCTTTAGGGGTCTCAAGGTATCACTTATAAGATCAGCTATATTACTTTCCGGGATAACTTGATTATTGACTACTATTTCCCCTCCTTCTTTCCACCAAATCTTCGACTTATTTTTAATAATAGAATCAAGCAAAGCGTGACCTTTTTTCATGTAGCTTTTTGGAATGAACTTTATTATATGAGATGGAGTAAACTGTTCGGAATAAGCGTGTGTTAAAGGAGTACTAGCGGCGTCATATTCGTGTGGATTCGGTTTTAGTAATGTTAGATCATGATCGGTTTCATCTCTTTTAACCATTGATTCATCTGTATACTTATTGTAGTCTACATGAGCTTTTGGTATATCATTAGTAATAATGGGCAACGTGAACGGTTTCCTATCTGTTTCTGTGAAATGCAAAAAACGTTGCAACGCTTGAGAATATAATGCCCATTTTTCACGATCTCCTATTTTACTCTTCAATATCTTTTGCATATCAACGTCTAAGCGTGATAAGGAATTCAAAGGTGCACTGTTATCTTGTTTGAGCTTCTCAATAAAATCTGGCTCTACCAGAATCATTTTCTTCGTGTTCTCCATTTTGATTATGTTAAAGAGCTCAACAAACTACTTAAAACAGCCCCAAGTATAATGGGTAAAAACGATCCACCCTTTTGAACTATAATAGCTTTCCTTAACTTTTGTTTACCCTTAGAAACTAATTTCCGCAATGTATTTTTATGTTTATATAACTCGTTTTTTTCTGTATTGTCCAACGGAACCTTTCCCCTTAATACATTGTAAATGCACTCACAAATAATATTTATTTCATCTTCATCACAGGCTTTCAGTAAAACTTTGCGATATTTCGGTTTTAGCGTATGTAAAGCTTTGAGTAAATGTTGATGTGTGCTCACTCTATCAGACATCATTTAGAACTAACAAGAACAGAATGGTTACTAACATATTTAAACCCCTTTTTTGGAATGTAAACTGTACAACATTTGTCAAACGGAAATAATTTGGTCTTAATACGGCACATATCATCAGTGCTTTGTTTCAAATCAATCATCAGATATCCATGGGCGGGTGTAGTTGCATCTTTATATGCTTCTTCAACAAACTTTGTATTTTCGGGGTAAACTTGTCGAGACAAATAACGTATTTGAGTTTTGTCTCTAGGATTTTTAAAATAGACAATGTAAGTAGTGTTCAGGGATATGTCGCGTTGTCCTTTTCCTTGATGAAATAGATTTTGAGTTATATAGAAAACGCTTAAATTTCTGTGATGACTGCCTTTAGTAAAAATATCAACAATACGTCCATCGGATTCTCTCATTAAATCATCGATAATAAGTAGTTTAGGCTGTTTTCCATCAAACATACTTAAATCAGGAATGCCTTGTATATAATCAATACCTTCTAAATTATATAGTGGTTGCATTTCATCATAGCACCACAGCACTTGAGCGAATTCTGTATTACACATTTTTCTTGAATTTTTTAAAAAATTTGTGACAAAATTCGATTTTCCACAACCGCTCGGACCAGCAATAATAGCCGTAAATGGATGGATAAAATGATACATTATAAAATAGAGGTCTTTCTCCTTTAAATACTATCAAGAAAATAAAATCAAATTATACTACTGTGGATATATATACATAGTTATATATTTATATAGGTATAACATTGTTTACACAGTAAAACAAAAATATTTGGTTTTAACATATTTATTCATAAGAAAAAATTGAAAACAAAAAAATTATCTAGACAATTTAATACACACACACACACATACATCTACAATCTTTATACACATCTTAATTAGTATAATTATGACCTATTATTAATCTAACCAACGAATACATGTTAACAATAAGTAAATACTATTACATTTTTTTTTTTATGTACTAATACCTACCTCAACTTATAGTGACCCCAAGCTAAAGTATTAAATGAGTCTTGACAAAGGTACCTTTTCGTGTCGGAATATGACAGCGAAATTTTGTTGATTTTCTGTGTAAAAATTACATGTTTTATGGATCGAAATCTGTACATTTCTGATAATAAATTTTTCTTTTCATTCAAACAAGCTTTGTAGTCGCTCATCTGAAATTTCTTAGTAACACATTTATTAACACCTTTGGCCTTGGCCACTATTTTTTCTTTAATATTTATTCCAGCTTCATTCACTTCGTCTACAGCAATATTTATTGCATATAATTTTGACCTCAAGCCTGCAAATTCTTTCAAAATATTACCCTTTGTCTCGTCTTTAAAATATCCGACCTTTTTTTTATTTACGCATGGAAAATCGTAAATATTATTAGAAGCATAATCCGATGTATCAAAATGATTTTTCAAGTCATTTTTTATATCATAGTAGTAATCTTCAGTAAAAATTTGATATATAAAACTATCTGTGTCTGTATACAACAATTTAATATTATTCCTAAATTTTTGTAACATGTACCCATAATGGAAGTCATACATTAAAGTTTTGGATATGTCTAATATGCAAAATCCTAAGTATATAGGCTTGTTGTATACAAGTTTAGTTTTTTTTAACTGTACTGCAGCTACGCTTTCTGAAAAAATAGATATACTGTGGAATGCAGGGTGTGCAACATAGCTTTCAATTCCTTTAATTTTACCATGATTTTCCCAATGTGTTAGCAATTTAACATCTACCCTTTTCTCAATATTTTCCATTGTTTTCCCAAAAACTGCATTATTCATTAACTTATAGAAATCTTTTTCGAAATCGGTTACTGCGGATATCCTTCGTGCAGTGTTTAAGTCAATATACTTTTTGAGCCAATTGGTTTGTTTAAATTTTAAAACTCTGTGAACTTTTGTTAAAATTAATCCATTTTTTAAACATTGTATAAGATTCCTATAATGTAAAATGTATTTTATTTTGTTGTTTAAATTTGGTACCAACTTTTTTGTTCGACTTTCATCAATAATGTGCTCGGGACAAAACGGTAGGTCTGAGTGAGAATCATGCAAAGCATCTGGGTATTCCAAATCAACTTCTAAAATATACCCATATTCGGCATCGTTTGAAATTTTAAAGTCTGTAGTAGGATCAACCCATTCAAATTGACCAACAGGAAGACTTTGCGACATTGCCCAACCATACAAGTTATTAGCATCGAGATAGATGAGATATGATGATACCTCATCGGGGTCAAACTCCAACATGTAGTAATTATTTGCTTTAGCATAACGGTTGCTACATTGCGATATGCCGCCTCGAAGCCCTTTTTTGATAAAGGAAATTTGATCGAAATCAGTTAGGAGTTCAAGTTGAATCCCAGTCATTTTCAACATAGCATCCCAGCTGAGACCAGGAGCTGTAAAATAATGAGCTGGGTCCAAGTTGTATGTCTCGAGGCACACAGAGCGAAAGTTTTCAAAAACGTCGGTTAAAAGGAACACATCTGTTTTTAAGTACAAGTTCGAATAATCTAACATTGTTTTACAATTAAAATGGCTCCACACGTTTTGAGCATGTTGATATTCTTCTTTTGTTATACAGGTATTAGTTAGAGAACTATAAAAATCATTCATATTAGGTAACGACAATACTTCAAGAGAATCACTCGACTTCATGAACTCATACGGAAACACACCCTTTTGCTTTAGCAACTTAAAGTCCTCGTATTTAGGGTATTGTTTACGTAGTTCATGAAATTGATGTTCCTGAAGATTTCGGGCTAATTTGTCTAGGCTACTCGACATGAATCTAAAGGAATCAACGAATCTGAGCGTCAAACGTTTTTTGTTAAATTTAAGTTCTTTGCTAAATGAAATATATTTTTCTTTATTTTGAGGTATTATATTAATGACTCCTTCACGGAAATTCAAGGCTTTAACAATAAAATGTGCGTCATAATTACTTAAATTGTGGAGAAATACCGGTACGAATGACGGAGGCATAAATTTATTATTGCAAGTCTTATGCGATACTCCATGGAATCTTCCAGTAGTCCAATCGTAACTAAAAATGCTTTCAGATTCCAACTTTTTTTCACATATAAAACACTTCATATTAGTTTCTCCAATTTTTTCTAAATCACTACTATTTAATCGACAAGGCTCCTTCCGGAATAAAATATACTTTGTTAATTTATTTAAATCGTTATAGAGAGATTCCATGAACACTTTAGCACAATCTGGACCTGTATATGAATGGTAACGTGATAGGCTATCATCAAATGAACACTTAATGAAGTAGCCAAAACTGTACACTTCGTGCTGTTGAACATTTTTAGTGTATGATTTTGATTTGTCAGGTTCAGGGCAGGTAGATGGTATGGGATTTAAAAATGCTTCGAAATCTGCATATACAACAAACGGCAATTTAAGTTTTCTCTGATGTTTGTCAAATGATAAGTGATCGTTTGTTCCTTCATTTGGCAGTTCAACAACAACGTGGCTACAATCATTTTTTTGATGATTCACTAATTGTTCATTTGTGTAAAATGCCAATAAACACCCATCGCAAATGTGAAAACTGTTATTGGTAGTTGAAATCTGCCGACTTACTAAACGTGATAAACTTTTTATATAACAGTAATGGCCCTGAGTTCCTTTAGATACATAAAGTAAATTTATATGTGTCGACATACGACATTTTGTGAAATAGAGTGGACCGTTTACATCATGTGACTTTGAATTTTCGTTATATTGCAACCCGAAAACGTTAATACTAATATTGTTCAATTTTTCTACTTTGTGAATGTCTGTAAGTTTAACGGGGAATGGAATCTTTGAGAAATTTAATTTGTTTTGATGTTTAATATAGGACGACACTCTCTGGGAACTGTTACTAACTGGATACAGCGCCGACAGTATCGCCCATTTCAAACATTCATGATCGAAGTTTTGTACGTTGATTACGGCTTTTTTTACTTTAACATCATGTGGTAGATCGATATACGATGAACCACGTAATGGATTGAATTTATTCATATTCATATCTAAGTATTTTATTTCTTTAAGACTCCATCCGCTGTCCTTTCTTTCAAAATTTGATATTTTACACAAAAGCTCGTTTTTAAAAGTTTCCAAAAACGATTCTCTGTCATCACCTTTGCAAACAGTCCAACTCAAAATGTTAAAATCAAAAAAATTGTTGATTCCTTTAGATTGCTGTACAAATTCTGCATGCAATATAAAACTAACCTTGAAAATTGTTAGCTCATTAATTGCGTCGTCTATTAATTTATTTAATGAAGATTTGATGCTATTAAAAAAAAGTTCCGGTGTTTCAAAATCAAGGGTAGTTTTATCCGAATTAGATCTTATTCTATACGTCAATATTCTATTCCCAAATGCAGTTTCAATAAGCTCAATATTGGGGTATGTATGTTGAAATTTTGAACAATTATTTATATGCTTTTTACTCCTTAAATGCTGGGCATAGTACCTTCTCGAAACGTCCTGTTTGCAGGTGTGACACTCTACGGTATCAGTAGCCACTGGAGAGGATGATGCCTCAGCTAATCGGGATGTTGATGGTTGTGGCTCCGTAACAGCTGATGTGTGTTGGTTAGGTGAATCAACATCTTCTTCTGTACGTTTTCTTTTTATTCCACGTTTTATACATCTAAAAACAAAAACAGAAAAATAATTAATTTTAAATATAAGTAAGCATAATTAAGTTAACGGCATATATTACAAAAACTCTTGTAGGTACCTCTCATTGACTGACATAGAGAGCAATACGCTTCCATAGTTAATACACCATCTATCTCATCGTAGGATGACATTATAGATCGTGAAACATTTATATGACCACTACAGGGGGTGATATATGGTTTAAAATCATGATCACGAGTTACACTTGAGTCGAGTCTTCCACTTATAAACCATAATCGTAAATATTTATGAAAATTATTTAATAACACTGTTTTGCTAAACATTTTGATGTCTTCGCTAGTAAGCTCCATGGTAACAGTAAATACTAATAACACGGATTGCCGAGAGTTTTACTTATATTGGGTATCCCCCTCCACTAACACGTAATATAAAAAACTTGTCTCAAAACGTATACTTACGACTTTGATTGTTGATTCTCTACTTCAAGGCAGCGATCATAGAGCTCATTATCGAAAGCCGACTTGTTCAAGTCAGATAGGTCCTCGCATCTTTCGCAGAGATCTTCATCGAAGAAGGAGTCCATTTTTCACTTTTAAGTAGTTCTGCGGGAGTAATATTGGGGACTAGCGGTATGGTTCCTTTGCATTGTCCTGTTATATATATAGCTGCCAAAACGTTTCTTCGTTGGTGGGGAGAGATATGTGTGGGTGTGTGCGGGTGAAGTAAGGGGTGATTTATGACTTTGCCTCAATAAAATATTTTTTGCAGTCGCTTTGAGCTGCAATTTGTTTAGTCATATTGTACACAATATCTTGCGTGTTTGTATAGTTTTCATCTCCTTCGGCCAGCGTGTAATATTTGATTCTTGTACTAGCAAATTTCCATTGCTGGTTTGTTGGAATGTCTCGAGTTTTTTTCAGTTCATAGACGTCAATTTTGATAAGATGAGTCGGTGTGGAGGCGCCATTGATGCGAGAAGATATATAATTTGTGCCTCCATTCGTCAATTGAGCGACGGTAGATGTATACTCCACAGATGACTTCTTTTTTGGTTTATCGAAAAATATATCAATATTTCTGGCTCTTTTTTGGGGTCGGATTTTAAGTGGTTGTAAACCTTCAGTTTCATTATCACTCAAATTGTCATAATAATAATTTTTCATTGTGTATTCAATAGAATTCTCGTTTGATATCTAAAACAAAACAAAACATTTTTTTAAAAACTTGATACTAATAGTAACAGATATTTATATAGGTATAAACAATCAGTAAATGCTGAACTTACCTCCATTTTAACTCGTTGTAACTTTAAAACAGATTTCGACGTTTTAAAACGATATTCAAACAATGATCACACTAATTATGTAAACAGGAACAGATTTTTCAACACTCAACACAGTTTTCAACCAAACAAATTGTAGCGAATGACGCTTCTTCGGATTGAATTCGGCTTTTATTGAACAACATCGCCACGCACACACATACACGCATGCATATGCGGGGGATGAAATAAAAACTATATTAGACAATAAAACGAACAGGTGCGCTTTTTGAGCAAGTTTCAACTAGTTTGAGAATGCTATTTAAACACCTGCACCGTAGCCCACCCACGCTGCAGTAAGGACAAAAAACTATATTAACATGCAAGACATCTAAGGGTTTGATAACAAAACACGTTTCAACATGATTCTAGTCGACCAATTCCTTAAATGCATTAAAATTGACAGGCAATAAAATACCATTCCACATAATTCTATAATGTACTTATCTAATTCACGAAAAACTGGTAAGCAAAAACCTTTTACCATAATAAATCGATTTAAATAAATCTTAAATGGCCCTTGAAATGTATAGGTACAGAATTTCTATTTTTTAGTTCTCACGACTCATGCCACTTAACTCAATAATATATTGCATTTCACAAAATGCACCTATTACAACAAAGCAGACTGCATAGCAAACCGTAATAAATTATTTAATAAACATCGTAAATATACTCTAAAACGTATTGTACTCATAATAAAACTGCTCCCCACTAAACAAAGAAGGATGTTCAAGCGCTACTTGACCGTAATAAAAATACCTGCCGCAAAAACCGTTCGTATGAATCAATAAAAGAATGCGCAAACAATAATGACAAAATCCCATAAAACTGCTTCCCACGATCCCACGCAACACTAAACAAAAAAAAGAAAGATATTCAAGCGCCACTGACCGTAATAAAAATACCTGCCGCAGAAGCCGTTCGTATCAATCAATAAAGGAATGCGCAAACAAAAAAACTCAAAAAAATTTGCTCCGCAGGTGCCGCAAAAACCGTACATATATTACTACTAGTGAATACTATAGCGGTACAGTCAAGTGCAAAAATAAGTATCGAAAGAATCCGCTCATAAATATGTTACGACGTTCTTATTACACAGAATTAGAGTGCACTGGGACATATTTTTGAACATTTTTTGTATACACCTTATTTTGTCTTTAACTGTACCATGAGCTGCCGCAGCGTTATTAACGCGAACTTACTTTCTGTCCGGCTCGTTCGCACCAATGAGGGCAATGAGCAAGTACGAGCGGGATGGATAAATATGAAGTCCGCGTTAATAACGCGGGGCAGCTCATGTTAAGCACACCTTGATGTCAAAAGCCGTCCGCGTTGTTAGGTAAGTGACATTCGTAATTAAATTTGTTACCGCTCAATAGCTTCTAAAAATGGTAAATTCTTCTAAAATCAAAAGTGATGCTAAAGGGTCTCACCAAACCAATCGACGCGGAGTCGGCTTTCGCCGAGTGTTTTACACCACACTATTCGCATTTAGCCGATCGACCGTCTCCGCGGTTGAACACCTGCGTTAAGCAGTCTCACCCTCCTTGCGGCCGTAGAAACGCTCGATCGGCTGCGATTTGCTACCGCAACAGTTGTAAAGCGGCGGTCGGCTCTCCCGTGCTCCGTCCTGCCGTCGAGACGTCAGACAGCACGCGTACAGCCGCTGAGTCCGACGAACAGATAGATAGGACAGCGGGTGATCGGCAATCGTAAATCTCATTTTTGGAGACTAGTTGTTAGTAACTAGTTTGAAATTGAACAGACGTGTATGATTACGACAGTATTACTTCGTGTTGTCAGATCTATTGCAGATTTTAATGTGGGTAATAAATAATTCAAATGAATAAATACAAACGCATCAGTAGCTACTTCGGCCGTCATCGGCTCTTTTCGGCCGTCGTCAGCTATGTTCGGCCGTCGAAGACGCTGAACGGCTTCCGCCAGCTCTGACCGGTCCTTATCGTAGGTACTCGGCCGTGATCGGAGCCGTTCAACTCTTTCCGGCACCGTACGGCGGTATTAGGAGATTTAGGAATGCGAACGTGTGCGTTAGGCTGCAAACGGGGTCGTACGAATGCGAACAGCTTTACGGCAAAACGCCGTTTTCCTGTCGAAAGACGACCCGATTTACGATGTCCTCGCTCTTATTGCGTTGACATAAAGCTTTTTCCGTACGCGATTAGCCGAAACGGCGTCGACTAGTTTGGTGAGACCCATATATTCGACGAGTTATTGGTAAGTACATAATAATATGAAGTATTTTCGGTAATAAAGACGAGGAAATGCTTCCCGTTTAAAGGATTACTTGCACTAGGTCGTAAAGGGCCCGGGCGGGCTATCACCACTTCACACATGGAAACATACGAAGTGTCAAGACAGCTGGGTACCACACGGTCTTGTTTGAATAATTCTTAATAAAACTTTTGTACAGTGAGGCACTCCCGACAGTCCAAACATACATAGTAAATGTGCACATATTTAAGCCCTTGGCCTTGACTGTACCGTACCACAATTCTATTTTGTGACCGTACGTCAACGAATCAATACAGAACCCTCCAATGTGCGTCGAAATGCAGTTCGGATTGTAATCTTGCGATGCAAGTCTCAATCGCCCGACCACTTTTTGTAGTCGCGTGATAGCGGGGACGGGATTGCGACTGTCAACTGTCAAGTGCGCGCATTTTGCGGTCTGCAGCACACAAGCATACAGACAGCAAAATACTGTGAAGTGATTTTACCATAGCCATAAGAGTCTGTTGGAAACTGAAGGCGTCTGGCTGCAAAGCCCGCACATACATTTCACATGCTTTTACTTTCCGAAAATAAACGTTTTTAAATAGAGGTAAGAAAGACTCCGGAATATTCAAACTTCACATAATTTTTACTGTCGGGTTTTAAAAACGACTCAAAGTAAGTAGGTAGATAACTATTTAAGTGACAATGAAAATGAATCTAATGATATTCACAAAATGACATCATCTTTAATCAATGTTATTACTTATTATTATAGCAGTTTACGGATAATATTTAAATCAAATACATACTAGTTAGGTTAGTTACTTTTATATTTATGTATATAAATTGTAAAGATTTGTAAATTTAATAAAAATGGATTTCTTATTCAAGGGAATCAATATAAATATGCGGTAGTAGTATTACAGATTTTTTCCGAACGTGTAGTTACTTTTGATACTGATTGTACAGTTGAGGACAGAGTTATATAACTGTCTTCGACTCTACTAGGTATGCAATGATGGGTGAGTACCTACTACCTACGCCTGTACATGCTATGATTGGTTCTTGGTAAATACCTAAAGGTGTATGCAGACCAAAAGAGCATTCGCTGTTCTATCCCCCTACTCTACGAAATTCGATCGTTACACGAAACGTGATTCGTTGATTTCGTAGAGTGGGGGATAGAACAGCGAATGCTCTTTTGGTCTGCATGCACATGTAATAGAATAGATAAAAATCGGATTTCAATTTATAACTTTTTTACTTGTATAGAATATTTAGAAATATTGAATATTTGTAAATAGTTACAGCGAGTTACAATTTATCGATAAGTACCTACCTACGATGGAGAACATTACAAACCTTTATCAATTTTAAAACAAACGGTCTTTGTTTATTATAAACAATAAAAAGGATAAAAATAATTACTATACATAAATTTTTAATCGTATGAATATTAAATAGATAAAAGGCGACTCATCCTTGTATGGTTATTTAAAAACATTATTAAAGGATTGTGGTAATATGGTAACCACATGACATGACTGTTGCTTAGCTGATTCAATTCAATCATTAAAATGATATCACATGAATGAATGAGTGGTCCTAGGCCAAGGATGACTATGCAGCTATTTATAGTTGGTAAAGGTCCTATAAAAAACTAATAGAGTTATGGTCCATTTAACAGCGCGTGACCTTTTTTGTCAGCTCGCTGATAAAAATATCTACTTACGGATTGTATTTTATTCACTTCACATCTGCAAGATATCTACTTAGTAATAGGTTTATCTAGTTTGATTTAATTCCTTTATTATAATTTAATAAAGTTTTACATTGTCTCTATCGCCTCATCACCTCATCAGTTAACGTTAAAATCAAGCTATGTTTACTCAAGCAGCACTTTCGACTCGTATACAATATCAGATTTTTTAAGGATTTACAAAGTCACAACGAGACTTGGCTCATAAACTTTGATGTCACAACAATAAAATCACTGAATTTCAACGGGACAATCTTACACAAATATGTATAAATAATGTACCTGCCTAAGCATTTTAAAAATGTGCATATTTTCAGTAGATAACCTGTTTAATATTGTCACCTACCCTATCAGGCTGCGTTTCCACCAGAGATGTGCGAGGATGCGTTTCCATACAAATGACACCTCGCTCAAGTCATTAATAGGTGTTATTTGTATGGAAACACATCCTCGCACATCTCTGGTGGAAACGCAGCCTTAAATTATTATTAAACTTTTAATTAGAGCTGACGATCGATTTTGATAGGCCGCTTTATAACCTGACTTACCTGCTAGAAAACAGAAGAGCACGCATTTTAGCGTGTTGAGGTTCTTGTTGTCGAATTGCTTCATGTTGGCAGATTTCTAACCGCGTCTCAGACCAGTCTCCGCGCTAACATCTTGCATCTGAAACCGGAAAAGGCGTGTCAATCAAAGCGTGTCTTCAATGAAAGTATGAATGATTTATGTAAATAACTAGAAACCAGTTATAATATAATATAATAATACATCACACGACTTTTGCGCATTCGAGACCGTGTACAGTCAAGTACCTAAATATGTATCGCAAGAATGCTCTTATAAATATTTTACGACGTATTTATTACACATTATTAAAGTACACTTGGACATATTTTTAACCACTTTTATTTACACCTTATTTTGCCTTTGATTGTACAAAACTACTATAGGTACTATAGACAAAAATTTTAAAAAATTCGTCCGTCATCGCTATATTCAAAATTTTCAAACTGATAAGTATGACTTGATTGATTGTACAGTCGACGTCAAAGATATCATTACGGTTTAAGTGCCTAAAATATATTTACACGACCTTAACGTCAACGGAATAGAGTCGTGTAAATATATTTTTGGCACCTAAACCGTAATGATATCTTTGATGTCGACTGTACCTACTACATTGTATTATTTGTATTGGTCGATCCTGTAATTCCAGTACCCAACTTTATTGTTACTCTTATAATTATGTAAAGTCAGTACCTACAGTAACTTATGTTTAAATCATTTGCATGAGTACCTGCACTCTGATAGGTATAATAAGTGTATAGGTACTACTGATGTACGTGTCAATGACTCACTAATACTATTACATTATGTCATGATACTTTTTAGCCGAGCTATCTGGGACAAGTTTCTTTATTTACATGATCCGCCCACGTGCTATTGTCGACGCTACCAAATAATAGCGTAACTATGTGTGTATTTTGCCCACAGACCACTTAATACTAGATAGCTTATAGACGACTTTTGTTCCTTTCGCTCGCACCAATACGAGAACATGAGCTGGATGGATAGAAAATAAGACCGCGTTAAATTCACGGACGCAGCTCACGGAAGCCAAACTGTTAGGAAACACCCGGTACAGTCACAGAGAACCTCCTACCCGGTATAGTCCAGAGAGGTGTTGGTCTGTGGGTAATTGGGTAGGTAGGTTACTGAGGTGGAGCCACCGTACTGTAAGCTTACCAAAAAGGTTACCTCTTGGGATATTTCTGTGGCGTTAGGGGCGATACATCTCTAGAACCATATGCCCTTTCATATAATAAACAAATCAAGTGTTTTAATTTGTAACCATTGAAAGGCCCATTTAGCTACACTAAAATTTAGCAATAACGATTACCAAAAGTTTTTTTTTGCGAAAATATATTCTTATTTGCGGGTTGGCCTTTTTGAGCGACCGGCCCTAAAACAGATTACCACTATTTTTCTCATTATCCATAGGTATTTTATCTTAGTAAAATCTTCGACGCTTTAATTTTCTATTTACATCAACGCAAAAGATTTAACCATCATAAAAATGTAGGTTACAATATCTCCAAAGCCTCGCACAATAAACGAGCCGCGTCTACTCTATGTAAAACCCAGATATTTGGGGTCGGTCGGTCGCACTATAATTATAGTTACAGAATGTTAACGTTTACGCCGCTGACGGCTGGTCTTTTAATAAAGGGTATCGCCCACTGTATCTGGGTTACGTTTGAGTAAACATAAACATTAGAGACGATCTAAGACTTTCACATTAATAGAATGAGTGACGATCGAACCGCGTCTTGCAACAATTGCAACTCTAACAAAGTATGACAAAGTGCAACAAGTAGGTATGTATAGAACGGAACGACTGGATCGATAATAAAAGACGCGATTCAAAGTGTACAATAGTCTATCTACCTGCGCGAGGAAGTATTTTTTGCAAGCACGAGTAACAGAAAAGTAAAGTGTAAAACTTAAAACGTTGTGAAACTAGGCCTACAATGGTTCAAAAATCGTACGTAGGAAGTCAGGTTGTTCAGCGACAGATCTGTGCTAAGTGGTTTTGTATTTGGTTCTTTACCAATAAATGTTATAACTACCCGAAAATATAAATCTGTTGTTATGAATTTCTCAAAGCCTAAGATTTGAAATCAAATCAGATATCAAAATTGTAAACAAACAAATTTCCAGAGGTACCTATAAGATATTTTTATCCAATATATTGTTTTAAAAAGAGAATTCAGTTCACTTATAGTCTGTCCAACCAGCTAGTCAGTAACTATGAAAAAGTTTAACCAAGGGTATCCCATTCCGGTCTTCAAATAGCACGAAATGCAGTCTGTCGTCTGCAGCCGGGTGGCTGCTACCATAACATCAGTGACGACTATGAATATTGCGAAAAGAACATAATAATATTTTATGTGAGGCTAAATTTATGATTACCTACTTTGGCCTCACACGCATATACCTATATCTGTATCTGTATACATTTTCTATTCGCATGCCATTCTATAGTTAATGTTGACCATTCATTTTATACCCGCGGGCGACGCATGGCCCTAATGTGGAAAACTCGTTATATCTATAATTTAACACCACACGATATATATCTATATATCTCGGACCTTGGTATACAACTATACACAAGGTGCCAAATAATTGTTGAAATTAGGTATGTCGTGTCAGAATGGAAATCAACACGAATGCTTGCATACAACGGATGACAGTGCGCAGAGTGCGTGACGAAATGACACGAGGGCTACGGTACAGTATAGACATAAAAGCAACACATGCTCAGGCCGCATCACCCGTTTATTTTTTTAATTTATCAATGTAATGACTAACAGCAATATTAAAAAGTATACTTTATAACGCCGATTATCATAAACAATGTAAGCACTTCTTTTGTATTTGCGTGCAGTTCAACACCTCGTAATCGTTCTTAAAATTAATCCAACCCTTATTATATCTATCATTGTTGCATAAACTACTATAATATTTATGCTCCCACTTTATACTAAATTAACAGAAAGTAAAATCCGATAAGGTGTGTTTAAATGAAGCAACAAGGTAGGTATTAGCAATCTCTGTGCCCTGAAATTTGAGGCTTAAAGTTTTTATTTATTTATTTATGGCTTGGATACTAGTCCTTTAAGCCAGTGAGGTTCTAAGCATGTTCTAAGTATCTTAGCAGTTATGCTATCGGAAATATAACTGCCTAAAGTAATTCAAATCAATAAAGGAGGTTAAATTGGGACATTTCTATTAAGCTCTGAAACTAATTGAGAGCCGCATGTTAATCTACGTTAATTAAAATAAACCGACGCAGATGACCGCACTAATCTACCTAACAGGCTGAAGTTGATTGATCAATCCTTAGAGTAAAATTAACTTAACCAATAGAACATTGCGTTTTGTGCAATATGCAGTGTGTGTACCGGCTTTTATCGAAACCGTGAAAAGCGATGCAGATTTCTAGCCAAACCGTGAACATTATTCGATTCAAAATGGTAATTTTAAAAGTAATTAACTTTCTAAGAAAAGTTAATTGAGAAGCAATGTACTTCAAAATGAATAGTTAATTTGCACTTGACAATGACAGATCGCAGCCACTCACAAAGTTTGACAACTATGCAGTACGTACGCGCATTGATCGTCCGTTAATTGTATGGTCAATTTAATTATTTGTGAAATGTTAATACTTGAAAACGATTGCTAGTAATACGTATTATTACCCATTTTCGTAAAAGCCCGGGTCATGGAAATTGGAAACGCACTGTATAAGACTACTAAGGTTACCTTACATACTCGTACTACTCGAGAGCTCGTAACCATTACAAAACAAATGCAACAGGTGTACAAACTTTGTACTACAAAGTGGGCGGATAAGTTTTTATTTTCCTTCCCATTACAAAGTAAGGCAACTTAAAAGGAAGTAATTTAAGTATTACCTACATATGCTTGAAACAAACAATCATATTATTTAATTATCTGTCCTTGAAACATAGATGTGAATGACTTCATTTTATCACATCGTTTAAGAAAAGAATGATCTGACCCCGAAGACATGCGTCGCGCGAAGCAGAAATGATGTCGTCACCGCTATACTCGGCGAAGGTCTGTCGCCAGCTCCCGACGCTTGCATTTCGACAGAGATATCGCCAAATAACTAAATGGATTCTCAATGGTGAACATATGTGAAGGTGGATTTAGACCAAACGAGCGAATGTTCATTCTATCCCCCATTTTACGTAATCAACGAATTACGACTTATCACGTTTTGTGTAACGAACGAATTCCGTAAAGTGGAGGATATAATGAGCCTCAAGGTGCATTCAGACCAAAAGAGCATTCGCTGTTCTATCCCCCACTCTACGAAATCAACCAATCACTTTTTGTGTAACGATCGAATTTCGTAGAGTGGGGGGTTAGAATAGCGAATGTTCGTTTAGTCGGAATGCACCTTCAGATTAAGGATGAATGAGCATTCGCTCGTTTGGTCTAAATCCACCTTAACATTTATTTATTTTAACTTGTATTGTATAACTTAGCCCTTCGTATGTCTAAGCACTGATCAGTTACGCGAAAACTAGAAAAAAATATGCGCGACACACGAGGGGTTAATGGTATTAGGTATTTTTTACCAGTCGAATTTAAATTACTAAAGTTATTTCTAGCGACTTAAATGTGTGTCATACTGGCAGTCCGTTTAAAAGTTCTAAGAAAAATAAATAAACAAGATAGTCGTCCGTCTTGCCCTCTTGCCACACCGGTTTTGCAATGTGTTCGTCAGTTTTATCAGACCGGCAAACGGCCATACGGGTCATCTTATGCACTTATTATTTTAGAACAAGGTTTACGTATGAGGGCTCTCATTCGTTTGAGTTATTCCCACCTGTTATCATTATCACCCACCTGACACCAGTGGTAACTGGAAATTTTTTCCCACCTGTTACCAGTGGGAACAACTGAGAATTAATATTCCTGGGATTTATTTTTCCCAGTAGTTACCACCAAATATTATAGTGATAATAAGTGGGAAAAATATTCCCAGTAGTTACCACCAGTACTAGTGGTAACAGATGGGAAAAAAATCCCAGTTGCTGGAACAGATGGGAATAACCATGGAATAACCCATTCGTTTTAGTGGCATTTCATGAAGTAAATAAGAATCTACATCATTTGATGTTTTATTTATTTGCTCTTGAATAAAAAAAGAATAGTATAAAACGATTACAACCATGAAGTAAATTTCTATAAAACTAGAACCCCGCTGCTGAAGCAGTATTACCTATGGAACGGTTAAACAGCAGCGGCCCTACCGCGAAAAAACAATATCCGTAAATTTCGAGGATTTGTCTCTCTCACTCTAATGATGACGACTTCGTTTGAGTGACAGAGAAAAATCCTCGACATTTACGAATTTCGATTTTCGCGGTAGAAGGCCAGGCCTACCGCGAACTTCGAAGTTTGCAAATTATGAGCGCCGTCTCTGTCACACTAATGACCCCCTTGTTGGAGTAACAGAGACAAATACTTGAAATTTACAAATACATAGCAAAGAAAGCAATCAACATTCAACAACACATAATTTCGGCAACATTAACCGGCGTCGGCGGCGCCGCACTTCCGCCTCATGAATATGTATCTTTTAATCGAAAATGGGGGGTCATTTATTTTCGAGTCACGTATATATTAACATTTCGACCAGTGCTTAGTAGTACTTAGCAGTCATAAAACTTTCCGAATGTGCAGATGCAATTACCACGTGCGTATCATTGATTTCAAACAATACAAAATAGAAGTGACAAGGCAAGTTGGTATTGTAACTCAGTAGTGCCTATTCAAAAGCATAAGTAATCTCTCAAGTCGAGCACGTACTTATGATATGAATAAAGCATTAAAAACCACAAGCGGTTTAGTTTTCTAGTCCGGTAGTCGTTTAGGGTGCTCCTAATTCATATTCCGGGGCTCCCACCAAGAATATCGACACCGTGTAGATACCGCCCTATACCTACCTATTTATCTGTGTAATGGAAAAATATTTGAAATTGTCAATATACCTATATTACAAATTGGTACTATTCTGCTGCCACTTAATTACACATATTACGACGTCGCAATTGAAGTAGTTTTTAAGTATTTGATATGTAATTTTTTTGTTCGCAGTTTTTACTGTTATGCTGTGAAACTTATTGGAATAAAAATAAATAAATATTGCACGTGGCAGTAGATATGTACTTACTGGTACACTAGTCATATTATAATTATGTAAGAACCTCTTACTCTAGTAATTTATACTTAGAAAGTTTTTTCAACAGCTTCAAAAACTGCTTAAGCCATATGAGCTTAGGTATGAGAATAAAAATAATATGGCAACACAAAAAACTAACCACAAGCTGGGATTAGGCTGGGTGTTATTTTACACATGTATTCAGAATTTAGTGGTTCATTGAACCCGCAAGTTTGCTCGCGTTGGTATTACAGGCGCGACTGAACGCGAAGGGCGCGGCGATCGTCTTTTGGCGGTGTTGGGAATCGATCCCATGGGGCGATACCACTTTGGAGCGATATTAGAATTATGGAGCAATGTGCTCCAGCGGTTAAATTAATTGAAAATAGAGTTAGTAATATAATTTGTATTCTCCATCCATAGGTACACCGTTTACAATACCAAATTTATTGGGTAATATGCAGTGGCGTAGCGTGCCTTGTCGGGGCCCCGTATAATTTTTTTTTGAGGCCCTTATATGGAGGTAATATAAATTAGAAAGTTTTTATTCTTTTTCCTTACACACCTTGGGGGCCCCCGTGGCCCGGGGGCCCCGTATAATTGATACGGCAAATACGGCAGTAGCTACGCCCCTGGTAATATGAATGCATTTTCAAAAATACCTACTGATAAAATATTTCTTACCTTGTTTATCATTACATATTTATAAATGTTTATTAAAGAATATTATAATTACTACCATTCAATTCAATTTAGTTATAAAAACCAACTACGATAACAAAAAATAAAAATAAAAAACACTTTTGTGGGTTATGCCGTATGCGCTATTTCATATCTACATTATGTACTTACTGTGTAGTGTAAAAGTCATGTATTTATTCCCAAACTATACTTAAACTAATAGTTGTTGAGGTGATCTGTAGCCTAAAGTAAACGAAAAAAACATCCGCAGCCAGACACAGATAATTTACAATTGCACAATCAAATTACGAGTGAATTACATTCCCACTCAGTCCTCAAGACGTGAACAAGGAACACGATATCAACCAAGATGACGGTTTATTTATAGAGTCTACCTAATATCGTTATTGTCGTCTTAAATAACATGAATGGGCAGTGACAAAAGGCCAAAAGCAATAAAATGATAAGTTTGTGTTCCTCATATAATTATGTACCTATTGCAATTTGCAGACACTACTAAAGCAACAGTTTACTAACAAACAAGTGCGTATTGCGCACCCTATATGTATACTAAGTTATTGACCGGTTATTATTTTTCAAAGCTGTGCTGAAAGAGTTCAAAGGAAAGCACCTAAGAAACAAAGGGTTATAGAAGTTAGTGTTATTGAAAATGGATCTAAAATATAGATCATTTGGAATCTAAATACGTTTTACATTCGTAATATTCATTTAAATTATAGATAATTGGGCAAATAA
>JALPQI010006637.1:0-23632 GCA_025490895.1 Thaumatotibia leucotreta | reverse complement strand
TCCATTGTCATAAGCACATGTTACACTTTAGATCACTAATTATGCATTATATTAGTGTTTTGGGGCGACGGCACCGAGCTGCGCGCTAAAAATACTGGCGCGAGCGCACACCGCGGCTTCCCGTACGATCTGGCCTACTATCGCAAACACCGAAGTTCGTAAATTCCGAGATTTTTTCTTTGTCACTCCAACGAAGCCGTAATGAGAGTGAGAGAGACAAATCCTCGAAATTTAGATTTCGAAGTTCGCGGTAGGACCGCTGAGGAGGTTACCGCGATGAATGATTCTACATCGATGCAACTATCTCTGTTACTATATTTAAGCTTTCACTGGAGAGATAAAGAGAGTAGCTGGAGATTTTATAGTTATGGTAGAACATTCATCCTCGTCTACTGGCTTAAGACCAATATAAGTTTAACCTTGAGAGCCATACTAACTGAACGCTATAGGAGCTCATATGAGTCATTTGGTCTAACTCGGAAGACAAAGCATTGGAAAGACACCTGGCGTATTCCCAACTCGAGCTTAGACTGACCAGGTCAAGATGATCTATGATTACGTTAAAATTCTAAGGATCTTAAGGGCTTTTTGACTGGTGACCAAAATAAGAGATTTGAGAGATGGTAATATAGCCAGAAATGGATGAATTGCGGTAGCTTCCAGAGTGAAACCGTTTGTAGCGTATGTAAATGTCATATTAGATGGCACACCGATTGCGTGAAAGTGCGCGTGAGGTGTGCCATCTACTATGACTTCTCAGACGCTACAACGCACACGCCATGCACGCGCGGACGTGAACGTAACTAATGTGACCCAATGCAATTTCAAATTGCAATTAATTATTCCAAGAAATGCTAAACTTTACAAAACCATATTAATATAGGTACTCCTGCGTCCGCTTTGCGGTGGACTTGTTTACTGACACTGATTGAAGAATGAAAAAAAAGATAAGTACTTATTTCAAAGATCTATTAGGATATTATTTAGACTTCGTCTACGTACATGTGCGTGCATTCTACTTTCGACGTTCAAATTTTACTAGACGCCATCGTCAATAACGAGTATAAATATAATCGTTATAAATCAGATTGTAATTTTATTATTACTTGTTATTTTGACATGGTTCTAAAGTGGGGTTCTAAAGTAGGGTTTCGATTGGTCAAGAACACCAAAAATCGAAGATTTCGAGCACCTCTGTCTCTATAATTTACGGTGTGACTAGAGTGACAATAGTAAATTTCGTTACAAGTGCAAAACATTTTTTTTCGACGAGAGGGCGACAATCACCCGAGTTAAAAAGAAGTTCGAACGACTTTTTTATAACAATGCCTTAAAAAGACAAAATTAGCGCACGCCGCAAAGTTTACTTTTTGATATTTTTGACGACCGTAACCACTCTGATATATCAGACTGTACGTTGTGAATGACAGATCAATGTCACCCAATACGGAAATTCTGGCATCACTGATGTCAAGAATATTAAATAAAAGAGAAACAAGCCAATACGAACCTAAACGTGATTTGGGAAGATCTAATGCAGATGCAAAAAATGCAGCCATGCAAACAAAGAATGCATGCCAAGTAAACGATAATTGTCTTTATTTTATTATAGTTAAAGATATCGTGTAGTATGCAAAGTTGCTGGCTGGCGTGCAGAAAGCCGGTAGTAATACTTAATGTTATGAAATAATCTCTGAAGGTGTCATATAGATTAGAATTACGAATAGACGCAATAAAAGAAAATAATTGTTTTCACACGCTTCATAATGAATATAATGATCAATTGATCATAATTAATTAATATTAGGTATCAGACGTAAAAAAAATCTACCTTGTAAGTAGGTACCCTATTTTAATTTACTTTTGCTTTTGTACCTAGTGGTTCAAACGTCGAGTTTATACTAATTATTATTTATAGTTATAAAACTATTCTCACAAGTGTGCACAACATACCACATCATAATTATGGACTGTGTCCGTAAAGTAACATAAAATAAAATAATGAATAGTTTTGTATGCACGAAACCCCTAGCGCCACCTTTTAGGTCTAGACGAAACTAAAACATGTCGACACAAACTGAGTGCGCTAGTAGAGCTCTCGCTAACTCAACAGCGAAATGCTTCAAATGTGTGCCGCTAGATGGCACAGAAATCATAATGCTCATAATGTGTGAAAATGCTCATAGATGGCGCGACAGGTATGTGCTGAAAGTGAGTCGCAAAAAATTTGAAAAAAGTTGTCTTGAAGCAAATATTAAAAGTTGATTGGCTGCGTGGAGCTTAACAAATAAGTACCTACCTACTACAGTAAACTTCAAAATTTTCAAATATGTAAGTATTTTGTACATTCGCCACCAGATTTAAGGGAGCGGCCACGGTGCTCAAAATTATATGAACATGTACTCTAACGCTGTGAAAATAGAGGCCTGTACAGATATTTATGAGCAGCCTGGCCGCTCCGATATATGAGATGGTGACCTGTAATTATTAATTAAAGTTGCTATACCTTTTCAGGGTTCATTTTGATACTGTACTTACACATGAAACGCAATAAAACATTTGAATTTGACCTGGGTGGTCAAATAAGTACCTAGTTCAGATATGAATACTGAATCTTACCTAGCTATTTGACTTCTTGGGCAGCTACAAGCATAGTCAAAGTTAAAAGTCAAGCCATTTTGATGTTGCCTAATAACACACGAGACATATCAAAGTATATACCTAATCACCAAACAACAAAAAACAAATTCCATCGATTTCTTAAACACCCCTTTATCAAATCGCGACTTTGTGCCAACGGGACCATGTCGGTTTGTTTTGAAGTCGATTAATAAACAAAATATCGGATTCGATTGCCGTGATATCGATTTATTCGTCAACTTGTCGTGCGTAATACAAATTTAAGACTTTATATAGTTTTCTCATGGATGTCATTGTTAAAACTAGACCAAATTATAATGGGTAAGCAATGCTTTCAAATAAAAAAAGAATCATCAAAATGGTTTCACCCAGTACCAAATTCTGAGGTAACAAACACAAAGAAACATACGGTCGAATTTAAAACTTCCTCATTTTATAAAGTTGGTTCGAAATAGCGAAATGTCATCATCATCATCATCTCTTCCTGTCCGATTTCGGCCACGGCGACCGGTTGAACTGACTACTGAAAGCGTCGCTCGTGTGCTCTTATGTGACTGACGAAGCCTATTTTTGCAACAAATGTGCGATTACGTTTGCTGCAAGTCAGCACTCCACCCTCGTAGTAAATGTACGAAATGTATTGACACCCTCTCATGGATCGGACTCGGACGGTAATCCCGACCAAATCTGCCGTGAAAGTAATGTCGTCTGAAATAGAAGGTTCGTTCACCCCGCACCCTGAGACAGACAAAGTTACAATTGTACGGCGAGTTCAATAGACGAAGTGTCTCCAATTACTTACAATTTGAAGTCTCAATCAATTTAATTGGCCGTGTGGTGACGGCAGTAACGTTTGTCACCACCCCAACTCCTCTTGCGGATGTTGTAAGTCGACTAAGGGATTGAAGTGTCACTGATCATTATATTTGATAAAAGATTGATGATGGGCAGCAGCGTCATCATAGTGGACACATTACTGCGATCGCCAATCCGCTTGTCCAGCATGGCAATTATGGGCATTTGCCTCCTAATGCGTCAATACGCATAGTTGATAGGAGAGGCCTACGTCCAGCAGTGGACTATCATAGGCTGAAGATGATGATGATGATCAATTTAATAGGGTAGGTAAAATATCATTAAATTGTTAAACTGTACAATTAATACGTCATGTAGGTACCTACCAATACATCAATGAAATTTAACTAAACTAACCTATAGAAATCTAAAGGTGGATTAGACAACACGAGCGAATGCTCATTCTATCCCCCACTCTATGAAATCAACGAATTTCGACGAATCACGTTTTATGTAACGAACTGATTTCGTAGAGTGGGGAATAGAATGAGCAATCGCTCGTTTGGTCTTAAATTCGCCTTAAGTTTGGCCCTTGTGACAAAAGTACTTGTTTTATATTCTAAGTATTCCAAATCGGGATTTATTTAATTTAATTTCGGCTACATGAACTTTCATGTCATCTGTAAGGGTACGTTTTTAGAGCTAAGACATTTTGGTAAGTTAACTCTAATTTTATTTTACTTTCGTAATTTTGTTGTTATATTTATCATGTAATAATACAATTTGTGTATCGGATACCGGTTTTTCTCCATAAAAAGAACGGTTCTAATTCCGTTATTTTTCGTTCTTCTGTATAAATTCTTTGTTAATGGAGTAATTGTTTATTACATACAATATTTAGAACTACACAAGTAGTGTCAAAAGTTTTTTAAAATATTAAGAGGTTTGTCTAAAAAATCTCGGTTCCAATTTTTTATTGGAAGTCGATAAACAAAAAGTTTTTATTACAACTCAGAAGTGTTACTGGAATTCCGTACTTCTTTTGGCCCCACGTTGGGCTCCAAATCTTTTCTAATACGAAATCTCAAATTTTCTGCCCTCTAAAATTTTAAATCTATCTTTATCAAGTAACCACCCAAATGGCTTATGATGGTCCCGTTTTATCAATTTATCGTGCTACGCGTCACTTCCGTACTCGCATACATGTTAGAACATGACGGCAACGCCGACAAACGATTAGACGCGGTAGGATCATAAAAGCCTACTGATGCATAAAGCATAATATATGCCTACACCTTTCGAATGCATGTTTCTCCTTTTTAGCAATGATAGTATTAAATTTTAGAATTATAACTACCGTGAGACTCAAACATATTTAAATATTGATCAAACGGGTTACTCACGGAATTTTAGTCGTAACTCGTTTGATCAATATTTAAATACGATAGTATTATATTACATCCATGTACATTATTCACCACATAGCTAGAATAAGAGTAACATCGTCAGTGGGTAGTACTGGAAAAACACTACGTCCACGCGACACAGTTACGCAAAAATACAATTGTCAGTCTATTTTAATGTAACTTTTATATTAGCTCGGAATAGTTGTGATTGCGCAAGCGCCGGTCCCAGCACAAGGTACCAACTATAAACACACGATACAACAGTTGGAACCTTGCCCAATTACGCGAGTAAGAAGTCATATCTATGGTCCATTCATTGATTTGACGGGATTTGTCTAATCTGTTTGTTTTTGAGTAAGATTGTGTTTCGTAATATTTTTTTTTTATTTCTCTTAGAGCCAAAGATGGCACTTTACTACATAACTAGTATAAATAGTACCTGTTTGTCCCGCCCTATGTACGCTTAAATTTTTACGGTTTTTAACGAGATAGAGCGATTCAAGAGGAAGGTGTCGCTAAATACTTAGAACGGTGTTCCGATTTGGGGGTAAGATAGGCGGTCTAATAGCAGCGCATTGGCGATTTTTTGGTCATTATGTGAGCCTCAGTTCCTGCTTTCCATCAGGTGGGCTGAGAGCTCAGTTGTCTACCTTCGTAAGGTGAAAAAAAAATGTTTAATATCAGTTTTGTACCCGAGCAAAGTTGGAGCGGGTCGCTAGTATGTATTTCTTAATAAAGTAGTGCAGCATTACAATAATATGGACTTAGTTAAGGAAAAATGACGCAATCCACAATAAACTGTCAATAAACTTGGAATCTTTTTATCAAAAAGAAAAGACTTTAATTTCAGTATCAAATTTCATAGGTCCTTTTTACGTAACTTAGGTATGTATATTTTGAGATGAATTATAGAATTAGAGATTACGAACGCCGCCGTCAACAAACAACAAACAATCTATAAACATTTCCTTCCACAGAAGACCAGCGCCAAGGAATCCAAAAGATACCTTGACATCGAGCTAAGGGGAAGCCTTTTCAGTGATGCTTTAAAGAATTATTACAACAATGTTATTTTTAAGCCGTTTTCTTACACAATTATTTTAAGCGCCCTGTACATTATATTTTAGGTATTTAAAAAACTAAAACTGTGTAACTGTGACATTACCTCCCCCAATTTGAGAAAACTTTATCTTTAGTAGATAATTCACACTTTCCGGCAAGATGATTTCGATAATAACTTTGCCGCATATATGGCTCGTTACATACAAGCCCATAATGCTCAAAATACCTATCGTAGCAAGACAACCCCATAAAAGTTACCTGCGAAACTAAAATCAACTTCTGTTCACCAAAACAGCCCCCAATACCCCCTCCAAACCCTAAAACTAGTACGTCGGGAAGTTAATTGCCCTATCATTCAATCGCAGTATCTGCTTCACACAATCCTGCGTGCAAACTCCGCGTCACGCATTTACGTGCTGCGTTTAGGGGAGAGAGCTACTGGTGTGTAGTTAAGGTGGATTTACACCAAACGAGTGAATGCTCGAGTGCTTGCCGTGTGGTGACGGCAGTAAGAATACATTTGTCACCACCCCGACTCCTCTCGCGGGTGTCGTAAGAGTGGACTAAGGGATTGAAGTGTCACTTACCATTCTTTGATAAAAGATTGATGATGGGCAGCAGCGTCATCACAGTGGACACATTACTGCGATCGCCAATCCGCTTGCCCAGCGTGGCGATTATGGGCATTTACCTCCTAATGCTGCTATACGCATAGTTAATAGGAGAGGCCTACGTCCAGCAGTGGACTATCATAGGCTGATGATGATGATGATGAGTGAATGCTCATTCTATCCTCCACTCTACGAAATTCGCTCGCTATACAAAACTTAATTCGTCGAAATTCGTTGATTTCGTAGAGTGCGGGTAAAGAATGAGCATTTGCTCGCTTGGTGTAAATCCACCTTTACTGATATTACGTGCACATGTCCCTGTTACCAGCGAAGGAGTCCTTGGAATGCCAGTGACAGTAGCAATGTCAACTATTTTGACTAAAAACTATTTTTTTAGGACTTATGAAATTCGATTAAAAATCAACTTTAACAACTATGTTTTCATATTTAATCAATTTCCTTCCAAAGTAAGCTTAATTCTCGACTGCTTTGCAACTAAGCCTAATTTAGATACATTTATCTCCAAGTCATAACATCATTTCTATCATAAGAAAGAATAATTTATAGATAAAATAATATGTAGTGGAAGTCCCTAGCAAAATTTTGTTCGTGCCATCGTGATTTCTATGATGTAGTGTTGCTGTTGATATTGTCGGAAAAAAACGTATTTTCTTCGGGAATATAAGAAAATTTATATTTTTTCCCTTTTTTTCGGGTTTTACAGAAACAAACAATGTCACTGTCACTGCCACTCCTTGCCATTTATTTCAGTTGACTTTTCCTCGATGACATTGCGTTATCCTGGTATAAGTGAAAATAGATCTAATTCGCATTCGCTTAGAGTTGAAAATTATAGTGAAAACTTTAAAATATTTTTTCGAAAAAAAAAACGAAAAAACGAGCTGGAAAGGAACGGAATTTAATCCGGAAATTTTCAACGCTATTTCTATGTCTGTTTATGAAAAATTAGAGTGCCAGGTCCTAAAGACAGATGAGTACATAGGAGTAAACACGGAGTTGCTTGCAAGTAGGAAAGTAATTAAGCAGTATGTTAGTGTCACAGTATGTTACTATATTACTGTTAAATACCGTGCAATATGTACACACAAGACTCAACGAGGCACCACCATCCAAGCGTAAGTTACTCTTACAAGTAGGCAACTAATAAAGCAAGTGTATTTGCCTGCATTTACAATTTGCTTGATTAATTGAGCACGCCCTAGGCTCCTGCAAGTATACAAGTAATCTGGCAAGTGTACTCGCACGCTAAACGGCAAGTGTACTCGCCTACTGTAAGTGTTAAAGGCCGTATAATGCGTAAAACATGGCACTAGCAGCAATTAAGGGCGCACGCGAGGCGCCGACGTCCCCGCGCCCTAATAGCGCCTGTCTTGGCGCGGATTACCGCCACCACCTTTGACAGTTCGTGCACCTTATCTACAAAGAAATAAGGCTCATGATTAGCCAGTGTCTTAGCACCTATTATCATCACAACAGTTGACTAGTCGTGTATCTTATGTACATAGGAATAAGGGTCATTATTTGTGAGTGTTTTGGCGAGGATTACCTGTACAATCTGTTGTTTTGACTTAATGGCCGAGGAAGAGTGGGATACATGACATGCGATGTTTTTTTTAAGTGTTTGTTGCTTTAGGGTATTTTACGACTAGCAAATTTTAGGGGCATAATGCGAAAATTGTTGTTAATAAATGACAACGAATAACTAAAATTTTACCGAAGAATATTAATGATGATTAGGTAGTTTTACTACTTTTATTAGGTATGTACCTATTGCTACTGACATAATCATTGAATCGATAATTATTATTACTCGTTTCGATAAATCATTTAATTAACTATGCATCACGCATGCATGTTTTCAATGCTGAAAAGTATTCCGTTTTTACAGACTATTACATAACGTGCTATTTAAACGTGCACTACCATGCTTTATCTGCTGTGTTTATCTATGTACCATATTCCTTTAATTGGCTTGTTTGATAACCAATCTGTATAACCTAGTCTTAGCTAAAATTAGCTGTTGGTTTTCCGAATAAAATAAAATAAAATAATATTATTGTACTTCTATTTTACAAAATAACAAGTAAATATAACTATCACGTAACCAATTAGTTACCATGCACTCTCGAAAGCTTAATACAAATGTTCTTATACAAATTATTCCACGTTTACATAAAAGCACTCGTAAAGAAATCCATACACTAACAGAACATACATTAGAAGCAGTAAAACTTGGAATTATTCCGCAATACGGCCTGCAGGCACGCAAAGCAGACCTCACTAATATATGAAGGCAATAAGTGCTTCATCGATCCACAATTTTCATCATCACCATCATTATCGGCCTATGATAGTCCACTGCTGGACATAGGCCTCTCCTATTAACTATGCGAATTGCGTGTAGACGCATTAGGAGGTAAATACCCATAATCGCCACGCTGGGCAAGCGGATTGACGATCGCAGTAATGTGTCCACTAATGATGACGCTGCTGCCCATCATCAACCTTTTATCAAATAATGGTCAGTGACACTTCAATCCCTTAGTCGACTCTTACGACACCCGCAGGAGGAGTTGGGGTGGTGACAAATGTATTCTTACTGCCGTCACCACACGGCCAATCCATAATTTAAGCTGCAATTATTCACAGCATCTTTCTGCTACGAAACGATAAGGGTGCTTATCCTATCCACCAGAGTTGTGCTACGGTAACAAAGTACGCTACGCTACATTGTTGTGAATATTTTTGGGTGCTTAGCCAAGTCGTCAATCGTAGGCGAAAGGCAGCTAACTGTCTTTGTCGCACTAATATGAAAGAGTGACAGAGAGGGAAAAATACGATACGCTACTAAGCACTAGCGATGGCAACTTGGCTAAGCATCCTGTGCTTTTATTAAGGTGGATTTAGACCAAACGAGCATTCGCTCATTCTATCCCCCACTCTACGAAATCAACGAATTTCGACAAATCACATTTTGTGTAACGAACGAATTTACCATGAGTTATGGCCGTGAATTTATTTAGTGTTTGAGCGGGATAGTATAATATTTAGAATTAGTTGAACGTATTATGAAAACACAAATCAAATTATTTATAACTAAATATTTTGTCAGCCTCTGTAGCCTAGTTGGTAGTGACCCTGCCTACGAAGCTGGAGGTTCCGGGTTCGAATCCCGGCGAGGGCATTCTTTGTGTATTTATTTATCACAAATGTTTGTTCCTTGGTCATGGCTGTGTATGTATCTAAGTATCTATACGTATCTATCTATTATATATATCGTCGCCTGGTACCCACAACACAAGCCTTAATTGAGCTTACCGTGGGACTAGGTTGATTCGTGTAAGATGTCCCAAGATATTTATTTTATTTATTTTTTTATTATTTATTTTGATTTGTACTTTTTATTTTTCCCCAGTAGTCACACTACTTAATACTATATAAATTATAAATATTAGATGTCATATACCAAAGAAATACGACCAAGAAAGCTGAGCACGTGGGTTCGATCCCCACCTCGGACGTTAGGTGAGCTTGGTCGTATTTCTTTGGTATATGACATCTAATATTTATAATTTATATAGCATTAGTTGAATTTCAGTTTGCAGTAACATAGCCTTTTGGCAGAAAAGAGCCGTGAAAGTCAGTTTCTCCCCTAAAAATACCTCATTTTATTTCACACTACACACCGGTACCACGGCGCGAACTTTCGCAGTTCTCAACTGTTTTCACGCATCGCGCTATGTTCATTGCGTGTTTTGTGTTCAGTAAAGTTTTCGCGTCGTAAGTTACCGTGCAATGGATGCGTGTTTTACGAGTAGAAGATAGACAGGTGGATTTATACGTCGGCGATTACATCGATGAACACCTTGGTTTACGGTTCTGGGGGACTGTTCCAACTGCTTGTATAACAGTTGTATCATATTTTGCTTTTTTTTAAATATAAAAATAGTATCAGCTACATTGTTTATCTATTATAATCATCTGTCATCGGTTAGTACCCACGAATACAAGTCTTAATTTAGCTTACCGTGAGAGTAGGTGGATTACAGCAAAAAATCCATTATTATTTAACAGGCACATAAGAGTGACATTTACTTACTTTTCGACAGTTGAAAAATAAGTTATTTCTAGAAAGTTCTCGTTCAAATAATAAAATTGGCGAATACATTAAAAAAAGTCTCCAGCACAATAATCAGTCAAATAGAAAATAGACGGATGACATTTATTTTACATTTTATGGTATCATCATTTATTAGAACATCGACAACCGATGCTTTAATGGAATTTCGTAGGTACAATATTATGCACTGTTTTTTTTTATTTAAGACGTAGCATACAACAGCTTGCTATTCAGCCGCCTACTTAATTTTTTGCTGTCTTAGATAAAGTTATGTATGCGACTGTGTCGTGTGAGGATATTATGAAACGAACCGCAGGTGAGTGTGTGAGAACCAGCCACACAAATAACTATTATTTGTTTAAGTCTAATGACAGTTTTTTATAATTTTATGTAAAATTGGCTATTTTGATGGAGGTCACGTAACAGTGGCTCGATGCAGTTATCGCTCTAGCTCTGATATACTTATATTCTTGAGAAGGGTCTTATCTGCTTATTTGAAGAGTAAAACTACCATACCTACTCCTGGTCCACACTCTTGGAGTTCTCTCTTCGTGGAGAACAGAGTTGAATATGTACAGCAGCTGCCTGAGTACAGGAGTTCCCACTGCTCTTATGAGCATACCTGGGACAACTCGGGGCATTTATACGAAAGTGATGTAGCAAAATATTTTATCGACTAAAAATATATCGATGTTACTGTGAATAAAAACATCAAAATGTTATTCGGCATAAATAAATATTAGGTACTTACTCTTCAATTAAGATAAAAAAAAATTAAACGGGTGGTTACGCGTTTATTTTAAAATAGTTTGCAAAATATAAATCAATATTTAAATTGTCATTTTGAGTAAAATGACATCTGCATACAAGAGGCCCAATATCAGATATGACATTGAACCTCTGTACTGTAGTCGAGAATGTTCAATAAGCACATCTTTTATTATAATTATATCGACATCTTTTTAATCGATATCAAATCCCTATAACTTGCCCCCAGTTATCCCAGGTATGCTTATGAGTTCAGTTGTAACTCCGTCCTCATCTGAGACTTCCATTTTTACGTTGTTTAAGGGTCAACCCAATTTCGTCAATGCTGATATCGGGAAGTTCATCGGTACAGTGTCGGACTAAAGTAGCTCGGGGATCACAGGGAACTACATACGGTCATCATCATCATCATCATATCAGCCGAAAGTCGTCCACTGCTGAACATAGGCCTCGCCACAAAGATTGCCACAACGACCGGTCCTGCGCCACCCGCATCCAGCGGACTCCTGCGACCTTCACCAGGTCATCAGTCCACCTTGTGGGGGGCCTACCCACGTTACGCCTTCCGGTACGTGGCCGCCACTCAAGAACCTTCCGGCCCCAACGGCCATCGGTTCTACGCACAATGTGCCCCGCCCACTGCCATTTCAGTTTAGCGATTCGGAGAGCTATTTCGGTTACTTTGGTTCTGCTGCGGATGGTCTAATTTTTAATCCGATCACGCAGAGAGACTACATACGATACGGTATAATTCTAAAATTGGAGTAAGAGGTCTCGTAAAACTGGTTCGACAGAGTTAATATCTCTTGGGATTCAGTATTCAGTGGGAATTAGTGTAGTCTGGTGCTCCTGAAAACACTCATTTTATGGCCTAGGGGTGTGGATTGTTTATTATATCATAGAACTGTAAACTTATGTGGTAATTTATGTCATAACACAGCTGACTGGTTTAGTTATTAGTGAGTAATACAATACCTATATATTGTATAATGTTATGAGACTTTATAAACACTAAAACTACGAGTATGTATTTTTTTAATTATGGGTTCAATGGGGATTGAATTTCGATTTCCAGGGGCCTTCAGTTTCAGCAGTAGAATGTTTTTTTTTAATTAAACTAAGTTTAAAAAAATATTCAAATTATAACTTGGGCCTTCGCATGCTGTTTAAATAAACAGTTTCGTTTAAGTGTTACACTGTTCCATTGTAGCAGATCCCAGCGCAATTGAGCATTTCAGTCAAAAATGTATTTCCTCGTACGCAAAATTGGTATCGTATGATTGATAAACCGATCAAGATAATTTAACGTTTCCTATCTGAACCATACTCGTATATTATCACGGAATAAGAGGGGAAAGAATTATTATTTAGGTATACGAGTGTATGACCCGATAAGGTAGTTCATGAATTATTCAGGTCGACACTGGATTTTTGCGATAAAAGTTCGATAAACATCAAAATTATACATGCTCGTTACCGTACATAATCTACGAGTATGTACCGTGTAGTCGAAAACAGAAATGTCTTTATATATGTATGTACTAAAACTGTTAAATTTATTTACATAAATGAAATGTAACTAATCTAGTCATATAACTCTGTGGATATAAAAATAGCAAGTAATTATTAAAAAGCCCCATTTTTAGGTGATTTTCTTAAATACTCTAAAATGTTACATACAAAAATCACTAGTTATAATTAATTCAGAAAAATTCCATTAACATAACCTGATGTTAAAAAGGATTCTACGTATCATGTACAAATTTGAAAAGTCTGTTTGAAATCTGTCCTGTTGCAGTAGGTATTTTCTATGAAAAATTACATCTGACACGTATTCTTCGAGTGTAGTTAATTGTCACAAAAAATACTTACAGATTGGTGTAAACCAGAACGCAAAGATTTTTTCACAAAAATGCCGGTTCAATTGTTTAACATTCCTATACCTACATTTAAGAATTTATCAAAGTACCTAGTCTAATGAAATAAAGATAACCAATCAATCATACTCTAGAAATGTCAAATTTCATTGGCAATTGGTTTGTTTTTATTCATCATCATAAATTTCACAAAATTCATAGTATAAAATAGAGACTTTCCTTTAAATTGTCCACATAAACCGCTAATTTCTGTAAGGACCGAATGCTGCGCAGGCTTGAGTTGCGAAGAACAGTAATTACTTATTTTATAAATCTATCTGGCTTAGATTTAAACCTGATTCAACATATAAAACTATCATAATCCCAACACAATTTCCTAAGCCCGTACATAAAATAAAAACACGTAAACCCTAAACCTCGAAATACGTATACGGAAGCTCATTTTGTCGCTCCGAAAATGCACTCAAGAGGTCAACGGACTCTCATTAAAGGGACACTTATTTCCACAAACTTTTCCTCCCATTGCTTCTTTACTTCACCAAGAAGAATAACCTATAGTTTAAAGCGAGTAATGTACGTAGAAGTTATATTTACGCTGCGCAGTGTCATGTTACGTGACGATGGCCCTTCCATTTTGTCAAATTGTAGCTGAAATGAAACGGGTGTGTAATAAAAATACCGCGTATGTGTATGTATGTGTGTGTGTTATTGAAGATGGAAATAGCCATGGGATGTGGTATGGGAATGCAGTGGGTAGGAAAATAGTCGGCGACATACGAAACGTAAGTGTCTTATATTCTATAATATAAACTTTGTAGTTATTTTGATTTAAGTTCGAAAACTAAGATATTGGCAATGAGTGGCGATTAAATACCGTTTGCAAAGTTAAGTGAGTTTTCTAACAGTTAATAAATGGTCTTCAATTTTAGAGATAATTTAAGTACAAACGTACTTGTACAGGTGCTCGTTACCGCCGCAAATGCCACGATACGGTGAGACAATTTTGGTCAGGTGTTCCATTTTATAACGTTGTCCCTCAACTACATACTTTTATATTTCGACATGTTTGTGTGATTTAGAATTTTTGGAACTAAGCCGATTTGTGTAAGATGTCCCAAAATATTTATTGATTTACTGTGAGGTACACAGTACTAGCCGCACGTTGGTAATTAAAACATTGCAAATATTTTTCGAACATTTAAAACAGAAAGATCATTATTTCTAGCAATAATACGTACACGTTCGTATATTTTTAATTAACACGAAAACCTGACCGAACAAAAAACTAGACGTTCAATTATAAACTAGTATTACATACGATAACCAATATTCAATCAACATACAACGTTATAGGAAACAATTAAAATATTATTCCACCCACATATGTTTCCCTTCAAAAAGGACGCAAGTCACCGTTTTTTGCCTGACACTACGAATATTCTGGAATTAGTAAGGCACATGTTAAGAAAGGTCATCGCACGAGGATCATAAAACTAAAGCTAAGACTCGTTGCAAGCAATCCATGATTATAGAAATCGAATTAAATATTTATCCGACCAGTTACAATTCGATAGGACGATTCAAAGTATATAACTGCACAAAAACTGTAACCGAGACGTTTGAACATCCAATTTTTAAGTCTTGGACTAATAACCAGAGATCGGAAAAATTCGCAATAATATGGACATGACTCTTAACTTGATTGAATAATTAATCATTTAGTCTTTTTCAGAAAATTACATATTTGACACGCACTATGAAAACCTTTTTAAATAGTCGCCTTAAAACTTCGAAATCAAATTTCAAAAAATTATTCGTTGATCATTCATTTAATTAATTTGGAGTCATGTCCATATTATTGCAAACAATGACGCACATTTATTTTGTCCGATCCCTGCTAATAACAGATGAAATGGTGGTAAAGTAAGTACACCTCGTTATTTCGCATTTATAAAATAATCGCAAATTCGTTTTATTTCGTGCGATTATTAGGAAAACAATTTTTTATCTGATGGCTGCATTCTTTAAGCATAATGACCATAAATTAATATTTGTTTTTCTTAAAAACATATCATACATATCATTTAAGTTTATATTCGTATGATACAGGATATCTGAAAGAATAATGCAATGAAACGGAACTTGCGGACTTTATTTTCTTAGTACCTAAGTCGTATTGCCGTACAACTCGTACAAGTTTTGATGCGATGAATGTTAGAATCGACCGACAGGAAATTATAGTGTATGAAGTATCAATTTATGTTTTTAATACTGGTGTGATTAGTTTTTATTATTGCGATATTTGGCGGAGGCAGCCGCGGAGAATCGACAGCCATGCTTCATGACTTACATGAGCGTACGAGGTAAAATCGTGTAGCTAAATGATACATTAAATGATAGATGGGGAATTCCATTCCCATCCATTTAGAGTTAGTGAGATTTGTAATGCTAAGAAAAAATCAAGTTGCTGTCAGCTTTGTTAACAAAATTAAGCTCGAAATACCAACGGAAACTTACTTTTAATATTTAATTCATAACCACCTAAATAATATGAATGAATAAAGTACAACAATTCATTAAAACTAGATTTTTATAAAGATTTTATACTACATTTTGGTAACAAAACAGAAAATGATAAAATTTTTCCTGACAAATGTCGCTAATTGTGGAAACATAAAATTAACTTCCCCAGCCCATTTTGTGGGTTTACTACAAATACAAAAAAATAGAACGAAAAAGCATTACACAAGATAGCCAGTACATAATGTGGTACCATGTAAAGGCGGGATTAATTATTGGGACGATAAATTTAATTTATTTTACACAGCGCCAGAAAAATCGTAATAAAGAAAAAAAATATTTTTTAATAATAATAATAATAAAATAAAAAAAAAAAAAAAAAAAAAAAAAAAAAAAAAAAAAAAAAAAAAAAGCCGCTGTGACAGTGACAGACGTGTTTGTACTACGATTTTGATAAATATTTATTTTATACGCGTTTTATACACCACAATTGCGATATAACCATCCCAGTGACCCTGATAATGACGAAAATGTTAATATTATACCAAACTAACAATGAGAGTAGTCACAAAGTCGCAAATACCATTTTGACATTTGACATGTTGAACACGGCTAGACGCGTACAAGCAAATTAATTCAAACCGAATGCAAACACGAAGTCGAAGTAAAGCGGAATCCACCAGAAGCGCACGACCTCCACCTTCGCCCGCCTCGTCCAGCTCTCCGTCCACATCGTCGTCGGGCGATGAATTCGCTACAGCGCCCGACACAGACGGATCCAGTGACGAGAGCGGGCTGCCGCCGCCGCCGCCGCCACGACCACCTGCGCGACGAGGACGGCCACCGCTGCCGGCACGCTTGGGGCCCGCGGGACATGCTGCCCCGCCCACGGCTCCCGCTGCCGGTGGTGTAGTGCGTCGCATGCGATGGACTCAGGAAATAAATGAGAACTGCATGCGCGCCTACTACGAGGCTACAGAGGGGGGAACCCGACTAACCGCGTACCGTTCTAGGATTCTGCCTCTGTTTCAGGCTCTTGAACCCGCCATCGCCGTATCGGAGCAACGACTAGCGGATCAGGTGCGGGTCATTCTACGTTCTAAGCGTTTGGATGACTCGACACTTGATCGGCTTCGCCTGCAGGCTCTCTCGACTCGCGCAGCTTCCACCTCGGCGCAGGACCAGCCCGCCACGTCGCCGGATCCGGTGCCAGCACCTGACCTGGCACCGGGGGCGCCGCGGGTTGATCCCAGTGCCGATGAGGAGTATTTCGCGAGTCAGAGTGTAAGTTCTGCAACTGATGAGCATTTGAGGAGGACTTTGGAAGAGGCGATTATGGAATATCGCTCCACACCCAATTCTAGGCCACGGTTACCACGCTTGCCCATGAATAGACGCAATCTAGCGTTAATGGGAGCCCTAAACGCTTTACTGGAGCCGTACATACGGTCCAGTAAAGATTTGGACGATACGCACTCGATCATGTACTGTGGGGCCATCGCGGCGTGCCGTGTTGCTCGAGTCAAGTTTCCGGACGCTGACCGTGCACCTAGGACCGCCGGGGGTGTCCCCGCATGGCAAGTACGGATCGAGCGTCGTATCGACTCGTTTAGGACCCTCATTGCAAAGCTGATCTGCTTCAGGGGGGGCAATAACCGCCCCCGAGTAATGCGCTTTGTGAACCAGGCGTTCGCGGGAACGGGCATCATGCCCTGCGACTACATGGCCAGCCTCACAGAGCGCATTGACTTTCTGAAGCAGAAAGTTTATGCATGGGCAAGCCGTATCCGCCGCTACAGAGAGCGTGTGGATCGATTTCAACAGAACCGCCTCTTCCAAAGTGACCAAAGGAAGTTATACCGAAGGTGGGAGGGAACCGATCATCATTTGTCCGACGCGCATCTACCGGATACTACTGCCATGACTGATTTCTGGCGTAGCATCTGGTCGGTGCCCGTCGGACACATCGAGGGCGATTGGATGAACGTTGTTGAGCGTGAGTGCGAGAGCATCGAACCTATGGAGGCAGTTGTCATCAGCCCTGATGACGTAACTTGTGCCATTCGCCCTGCCCAGAACTGGAAAAGTCCTGGACCGGACGGATTGCACAACTTCTGGCTAAAATGGTTTCGGTGCTCCCACTCGCGATTGGCAGCGCAATTCCAACAAGCCATTGAGCTTGGTTCCCTGCCTCCTTCCTTAACAACAGGTGTAACCTTCCTGCTCTACAAGTCTGGTAGTACCACGGAACCGAAAAACTACCGACCCATCACGTGCTTGCCTACACTCTACAAGCTCCTTACATCCATTTTGAGAGCAAAAATTAACACGCACATTGTTGCGAACAATGTTCTGGCCTCTGCTCAAAATGGATGTAGGGTTGGGTCCCGTGGTACTAAAGAGCTCCTCCTCATCGACATGACCATTTGCCAGCAAGTCCGGCGTAACAGAGGGGCCCTCTCCGCCGCTTGGATTGACTACAAGAAGGCTTATGATTCGGTGCCCCATTCATGGTTGAAGAGGGTCTTGGAGCTGTATAAAGTTGATGCAGCTTTAAGATCCTTTCTCGGCGCGTGTATGGGGCAGTGGACCACAGTCCTTCGTCAACCAGGAGACGGGGATGACCCCTCTGGCCCGCAGGACTTCATAAGGATCGAGCGAGGAATATTCCAGGGTGACAGTCTGAGTCCCTTATGGTTCTGCCTAGCTCTGAATCCCCTCAGCACCCTGCTGAAGGATTCAGGACTAGGTTGCCGGCTTCGGAGAGAGGGTGAAGTCATTTCTCACCTTCTGTACATGGATGATCTCAAATTATTTGCGCCAAATAGACAAGACTTGTTGGAACTACTGCGAACCACAGAAGTTTTCAGTAGTGCCATCAATATGGAGTTTGGTGTCGATAAGTGTGCGGTTATGCATGTGCAGCGGGGGAAAGTAGTAAATTCAACAAATTTACAGCTTTCTGAGACAATGTCGTTCAGATCTATCTCGGAAGCAGAAACCTATAAATACCTTGGTATGTCACAGTCTTTGGGTATTGAAGATATGGGAATTAGACAGGCGGTGAAGGAGCGCTTTTTCAGCCGGCTCACAAAAGTACTTAACAGTCTTTTGTCAGGAGGCAACAAAGTGCGCGCCTTCAACGCTTGGGTAATGCCCATACTCACATACTCCTTTGGCGTACTAAGGTGGACTCAGACCGAGCTGGACGCCCTGGATCGAAGGGTCCGTACACTGCTTACCACACATCGAATGCTACACCCGCGCTCATCAGTTATGAGATTGTACATCCCGCGGAAGTGTGGGGGCCGCGGCTTCCTAAATGCCAAAAACCTTCACAACCACGAGGTGTACAATCTCAGAAACTATTTTCTTAACAATGAGTGCGGGATGCATCGGGATGTGGTGGCAGTAGACCAGAACCTCACGCCGCTCTCCTTGGCAAAAGAGAACTGGCGCAGACCTGTGGTACTAAGCACCGAGGACCGCAAGGCGGTATGGAAGAGCAAGGAGCTACACGGGCGGTTCTACAAGGCCCTCACGGGACCTGACGTAGATCTGCTCGCGTCGGTGAACTGGCTACGATTCGGGGACCTCTTCGGGGAAACCGAGGGTTTTGCCTGTGCAATTGCTGACGAGGTTATCATGACGAATAACTACCGGAAATATATCCTGAAGGACGGTACGGTCGACATCTGTCGGGCATGCCGCCGTCCCGGTGAGTCACTCAGGCATATTATTTCCGGTTGTTCTCAGATTGCTAACACCGAGTACTTGCACAGACATAACCTCGTAGCCAGTATTATACACCAGCAGCTTGCTCTTCGATACGGCCTTGTGGACGTCGAAGTGCCATACTATAAGTACACAACTGCACCAGTTCTCGAAAATGGTCGTGCCACGCTCTATTGGGATCGACCTATCATCACGGACAGGACTATTGTAGCCAATAAGCCTGATATCGTGCTGGTAGATCGATCGCAGCGCCGGGCTGTGCTCGTCGACGTCACCATCCCCCATGATGAGAATCTCGTGAAGGCCGAGAAGGACAAATCCAGTAAGTACCTAGACTTGGCCCACGAGATAACCGCCATGTGGGATGTTGACTCGACGATCATAGTCCCGATAGTCGTTACAGCGAACGGTTTAATAGCGAAGAGTCTCGACCAACACCTTAAGAGTCTCTCGCTAGATGGCTGGATCAAGGGTCAGATGCAGAAGGCGGTAATCCTGGACACGGCGCGGATAGTCCGTCGGTTCCTCTCTCTGCGACCTTAACCACCGGCAGCTTGGGCCCGCTCCGTTGCCGGCGGCACCCTAGGTTAGGTTTTTTATAAAGTGTTTATATTTTGTATTGTTTTTGTATGTTGTATTGTATTTTACTTTTATAGACATTTTTATAAAACACCTAGCCTGAGAGAAGAGATAAATAAAGGAGATAATAATAATAAAATACTTTATTGCACACTACAAAATTTTGATAACAATAAGAATATTACATAATTTGATATAGTAGGTAGCAACAGGCGGACTTATCGCTAACAAGCGATCTCTTCCAGACAACCTTCGGAAAGCGAAACAATGGATGTAATTAAGTTTACGGGTGGTGCAAAAACGAAACAAAGGAAAACATCTAAGAAATAACTATCTAATCTAATAATATCGAAAAATACATTACATTAAGATAAAATACATAAACTACACAGATAAGAAATATTATACCAATAAATAGATTACTACATAAAATATGTACATACTAATAAAGGAAATACCGATGAAAACAAGATGGGAGACGTTAAGGGAGAGAAAGATAATACTCCTTCAATGAGGATTTAAATATAGGGAGTGATTGAGCACGTCTTATATTAATAGGCAAGGCATTCCACAAACGAACTGCTTGACGGGTAAAAGAGTTACCGTAAAATTTAGATGAAAATGGGGGAGTTGCTAGCAGGAGGTTTTGAGCGCATCTAGTGGAGGACAGGAATTTAAACCGGGTTTTGAGATAGTAAGGGGTATTGGGGTGAAAGAGAGTAGCATAAAGGAGAGAGAGTACGTGGGAATCACGACGAAGGCGGATAGGCAGCCACTTAAGTTGTGTTCGATAGTGTGAAATATGATCGTACTTACGAAGTCTGAATATAAATCTTATACACACATTTTGGAGTCTCTCAAGTTTATTTAATTGGTCTTCGGTGAGGTCTAAGTATGAAATATCCGCATAATCCAAAATTTTTTTTGGTGTTGTTTAGGACAGGATGCAGGTAAAAAAATGTAGTATTAAAATATTTTGTGTGCTAAATTTAAATTGAATAGTTTGCAAAATATGATACACATTTTCTGAGTCAAAGTACTCGTATTATAACGTCTGAGTAAACTAGTATTTAGGTATAACTGGTGTGATGTGAAGTTTTGGTTTAAAAAATACCGAATTTCCAGTTTTATCATTATGTTTCATTATAAGTCTGTAATTTCTGTAGAGTAAATCAAATTACATTTTTTACGTTATACATATTATTATATGCGATCGTGTCTATCATAATCCTCATCTAGCTCAACCCATACGCTACGTCTGGGTATATTCCATACGATGTACCGTTCACTTTTTAATTGCTCCCTATTTGGCATAGATTGAGGCCGCAACCATTTGCTTTAAGCTTTACATTACATGCATACATGTAATATGCCAAACTGGAATATTGCAAAAAACATGGTGTTAAAGTTTAGGTACTTTTTAAAGAACAGTAGTGGGCTCCTGCGCAGTATGACGTGATGCCTTTTTTAAAATTATTTGTTTGTTTTAGATAGGGTAGATTTTTATGACAAATACTTGTTCAAATATTGGTTCAACTTATTAATAGTACGTTCCACAAAAAAAAATTGCCGGAAACGTGATGACTATGACAGCTACCTTAGAAATATATGGAAAGTGCGAGAATTCTCTATAAATACAAACACCCAGTTATACAATTAAGGAAAATTGTATTCGTAATTTTCTTAGAAGTAGGCGAAGAACGGCGTCACGTACCCGACATGCTCGTGGAATGTGGAATGCACCTAATGTCCTTTCTTCGAGTCATGAGAATAAGATACGGAACTAACATTAAAATTTATTTTATAGATACTGTCAACTGAGTACTGAAAAATCAGCCGTAACTCGCCTTTTACAATGTTGAACATATTTTTACATTTTGATTTTTATTTCATTTTATATTATATTTTATTCGAAAAACCAACAGCAAAAATTACTAAGACTAAGTTTTACAAATTAGTTATCAAACAAGCCAATTATGGTTTTCTCCAGATATACAACTATTCATGGCTAGACATAATACTTTACCCATGTTTGTTTTTAAAGGAATCTGGTCGTTGTTATTAATTCTGAAAGCTCTTTATTAAAACCTGTTTACAATTAGTGTCGATTTTTGACAATAAAAAGAGCATCTAGAATCGCCTATACACATAACTAACCATAAAGGTGCATTCAGACCAAAAGAGCATTAGCTGTTCTATCCACCGCTCTACGAAATCAACCAATCACGTTTTGTGTAACGATCGAATTTCGTAGAGTGGGAGGTTAGAATAGCGAATGTTCGCTAGTTCTAAATGCACCTTAAGACTTATCATATCACATTGCAGATTTTATTTATTTGGATGCATTAGACGTTTTCTAGAACTATAATCATGCTTGGTAACCATTTTACGATTCGAATACTATAACAAAATAATAGTGCTCTTTATTTTGTTAGCCAGCACTGCCAACTAGAACATAAAACTCACGAAATTATAAATTTTATTAGCGAGTACCTAAGTGCGATATAATAAGACTAAATGAACTGCTTTAAAAACAGTCATAAAAGAGAAATATTGGCAGTTTGCCTAGCACACATGCTTACGAATATCAACGAAGTACAGGTACATTTTTAGGGTTCCGTAGCCAAAATGGCAAAAACGGAACCCTTATAGATTCATCATGTCCGTCTGTCCGTCTGTCCGTCTGTCACAGCCAATTTATTCGGAAACTATAAATGCTACAGTAACGAAATTTGGTAAGGGTATGTGTTGTATGAAGAGCTACAGGATTATGATACTAAATTGTAAAAAAAAACCATTGGGGTGGGGGCCCTCCATACATGTAACTGGGGAATAAAAAAATTTTTTAGTTGTATATAAGCGTGTGGGGTATTAATAGAAAGGTCTTTGAAAATGATATAAAGGTTTATTCATTTTATTTTTATTTAAGCAATTCATTTTCGAGATATCAGCTCTCAAAGTATGAAAAATGTGTCCCCCCCCCTTTATTTTTTAAACTACGCGATATAAAATTCTAAAAAAAATATATGTTATGCACATTGATAAACTCTATCAACGATTTTTGGTTTGATTAAATTACCTCCTATAGTTTTTGAAGTAGGTTGATTTAACTGTATTTTTTTAATAATAAATTGATAATGGTACGGAACCCTTTGCGCGCGAGTCCGACTCGCACTTGGCCGGTTTTTATTTCATGAGACTGAAGTGTATTTTACCGTAAGGGATCCGTATCAGGTACTGAAATGTGTTCGTTTTTAGTAAAACTTGTATCTTCATATGAATAAACCGACAAAGCGTCTTTATGGCAAACGAGTCAAACGACACAGTGGGACGTTTTACTAAACTCATACACAAATATTCTGTAAAGTTTCAAAAATAAATTTGTGTGAAGTGGCAGCGTATTCTAATATTTTTTTTATTTTACGTTTGATTCAAAAGAATTAACGCCGGTTCAGAAGGATTCTACAATCTCACGCTCACACCATAAAAGCTCAGATA
>JALPQI010006636.1:0-20440 GCA_025490895.1 Thaumatotibia leucotreta | reverse complement strand
AAGCTAAATATAAAGGGCCATAAGCAATTACGCAACGATCGCGGGCTCGCTCGAGATTCAGAAATACCACGATATTTTACACATCTGTAGAAACCTTAAGTAGCTAAACTTAAGATTCTAATTTGGTTGTTGTAGGTGGAAGAGTGAGTTGGTGGCATCGTTCAGACGTCAAGGGCTTCCCCTACTTTATTTATTCGCCTTAACGAGCGAACTCCACTCAATGGGCAGGAATTGTTGCGGCTGGCGGCGCCATTGTGATGGTAATGCTGGAGTTATTGCGGCTCACACCTGGCTCGGGACAGGACTGCTGTTTTTCTGTGCCGGGAAATAGTCTTGGAAAAATTACCCGTCATTTGTTTTCAGAGTCACGGTCATTGTCACTGAAAGACGTCTAGATACTGTACGAGTAGGCACTGGGGACCTACCACGATCTACTAATGCGATTCAGTTTAGGACCTAATCTGAATCGTGATGTGTCAGTTCCAATATCTATCAAAAACTATAGGCTATAGAAATTAACAAAAGATCAGCTATGCCATATAAATAAAACAGACTCGGTGATGTTCATAGTGACTCGCCCAGCGGTTAATGCCTCGTGATGGGACCAGTGCCATACATCCCTGAAGCATCTTCATAACTAATAATCGCGTAATGTCTTCGTGCTTGGTCGCTGAGATATCGGCGATATCTTCAGTCAAAGTATAAGTTTTAATATTTTCTTCGGTTTACGCGATGATTACTCATGAAATAAAACTATAATTGGGTTAAATCACGCATCACGCACATTAATTGAATTTAACTTCATCCTGACGTTTCCAACACTTTACAGGGTTCGTGATCTGCGGGCTTTATGTTTTTTAGTCGAACGTGCTAGAACACTATTGTTTGACACCTCAATCTGAGGCGGTGTGATCGTCCCAGAGAAAAAGAATACAAAACTCACTTTGATGTTGAGACAATTGTAAACTTGTTTTAACGGAAATGTAGTTTATTTCACAATCGAAAGTAGGTACTGTGAGCGACGGGATCAATTTCCAGATTTCTGTGGTGATTTAAGGTTTATGTTTTGATATCTTAGGTAATATTAATAATAGATTATATTGGGAAAATATATTTTTGTTGCAACCACCTCGTAAGGCCCATTCTATTTTTAGGACAAGTGAATTAATAACCCAGTGTCCTAAAAAAGGACATTTTATTTTTGATTGTGGGTCCTACAAAATAAACTTCATATTTCTTTGAAAAATATGAGTAAATTTTGTGGTTCTAAAAATAGGACGCTGGGCCTTACGAGGTTAAATTGCCAACAGTTTTTTTTTTATAATGTCATCTAGTACTTTATAAGAGTTGTTAGACATTACTAGCAGTTAACATACATTTTCAAAATCAAATATAATATCTAATGTAGTGAAATACACACAGTGCAGTGCATATGGGTCTAGCGATGGCTTTTAAATAAGAGCAAATTTCGCTTCCAACCAGTGTCCTGAATTGTTTACGTTAATATAAAGTATCAATTAAATGGTTGGATTCCATCAAAGGAGAGGGTCCAGTAACGGCCGAGCAAATCTCGGGTCTAGGCGCTGCGTTTAATTAAGCCGGCACACGTGCAAGTACATGGCTAAGTATTAGAATAGATGCTTACCTAACGCACAGAAGGTGCAGTATAAAATACAGATTTTCAACAATCGTCATGTATACGATGGGCAGGAATTGTTTTTGGGCGTTTTTACAAACCGTTGTTGACATCACCTTGTTATTTAATTTGGTTAAGTTTAGGCTTATTCAGAATCAAGAGCTCATTCGGTTTTGTTAGGAGAAAAAATATGTCGCATAATTTTCATACAGTTTTCATTCCTTCCATTACGCTACCGCCTTTGAACATCTATGAAAAAACGGTATCGCAATGGAAAAAAACATTATGGGACATTTTTTCTCCTATTAGAATCGAAAGAGCTCGTGATCCTGAGCAGAACTTGTTCGAATTAAATAACAAGGTGATTTCAACAACGGTTTGTGAAAACGCTTTGTTGCAGTAGAAAACAAAAAAAGTGTCACCAAATATAGCTGACTTTCCATAGCATTTCAAGCTTTTGAAACATATCGTGAAACTCGTTGGCAGATATATTTTTATGTAAATACAAATACTCGTAGGTATGTACATGTCAATAATTTTATGTAAAAATGTACCTATGTGAGTAAAAAATGTGTGTGTGTAGATATGTTAACTGCTGTCTTATTTAGTAAACGACTACGCTCTAAAAAAACTTTTATGTTTTCTAGTCAATAATTATAATCACAAGTTTGTTTTCATATCGAATTGCTTTCTTTCAATCATCAAGAAAATAGTAGGTAAATGAAGGCAAAAAATCTACCACTCTTATAGGTTCATATCGACACTGCAAATTTCAAATGTCGTAAGGGACATTTTGTCGTAAGTACACTTTGAATTGCATAGGACTCAGAAAAAAATCTCTATCGATCTGTATAATTAACTTTTTGATATCGCTTCAAATAAAGAAGTTATGAAGCGAATTCATTTTGTCGTAACTTCATATTGCTTTAAAAAAAATGTTGTAAGGGTCAAATTTTTGATTTGAAGGGATAACGTGTCCATTTTCAGCTTAGTATATCCTTCTTATTCATAAAACCCTATGTGGTTAGTTACTACAGCAAAAGAAGGTGCCTTTACGACATTCTATCTGATGAAATAAATACGAAACTTTGAATTTACAATGGCGTAAGGGACAAATATTTTAGGCTTTTGTGCGTTACAACACAATTTCGAAGATAGTATGGCTCTATTCTCTTAATAAACCGAGTCGTATGTACATATAAATCAAAATAATTTTAAAGTTTGATGTCGTAACTCACCTTTTAATTTTATAAAGTATACGCTACTACATTAAATACGGTACATGAATGAGAGTTACGCCTCAAAAAAGATGATATTAAAAATCTTGAAAGTTTTTTTGTGTACGTTATAACATTTTGTTTAGTTTCTTATATCACTTGCAACAGTGCCGGCGCGACTTGACCCAGGGCGTCTCAGGAAGAGGGGTGAGGGCAGAGCAGTATTTTTACTACCACAAAGATAGTGCATCGACCAGCGACTCACGCACATTTCCACTTCCACCCCTGGAGCATATACATCACTCTAACGATTCCTCTCTGGACGGCCAACGGCCAATCAAGGCAAGCCGAGTCCAACAGTTCTTCTTGGATTCTACTCCGACCGACGAAAACATGCCTGAGACGATGTCGCTATTGCCGAACAGCTAGCTACAAGCTGCCCCGATCTTATTATTATATCCCTGGGAATCATGGGCTTATTTATAATTAGCTGTCTTTTGCCAATTCGAGAAATTTACTCTGTAGTACACGTGAACCGTGAACCAGTTTCAGCAAGCTATTGAAAAGTGTAATGAGCTATGATCATTGCATGGGTCAGAGATAGGGCTATAGTAGTAAGGTTCGGACATCTGCCATATTATCATCCTTATTATTGTAGTTTTGGTTTAATATCCGCCGCGCCGAGCAGTTATGATTTTTTGTCGCAGCCCTTTTCATAAGTACTTACTGATTCTTGTCCAAGCCAGAACATTCCAGATTCTGAAGGCTGCAATTTTGTGTACATCATAAGGTCTGCCTAGGTGAATACTTCTTTTATGCATTTGTGGTCTGCAGAAATAGAGGAGGAGGAGTTCCATAGTAGATTAATAGATTAGATTAGGTAGATTAATTGATAGTTTAAATCAATATGTTGCAACGTTGCACAGTAGTTTGCTTTGATTTTTGGCAGAAGCTACATATTGCATCTTGTTTCTTACCCATGATTGTTATACATATGTTAATAGTTAGGATTCTCGATTCTTCACAGGCTTTGTTACTTTTGAGCTCAAGTAGCTCTTTATTGTTTTCTGTTATTGAACCCTTGGATAAGAGCTTACGAGTGAGAGTTACTTTGATGGACTTCAACTGTGCGATTGCTCTTATCTTATCATATCTTATCATATCTAGTTTGTTCAGCAGAGAATATGGCTCCGGTTTGGTGATTCCATAGAAAGGCTCTGGGCTGACAATGCGCGTGTTGCCGTTCTTTCCGGTAAACTCATCTGTTGTTGCGTCTCCAACAATATTGGAATATCCTAATACCCATCTACGTGTAACTTCATTAAAGTCAAGGGCGTTTAATTTATTCTTGCAGCACTGGACTAGAGTTGTCCTTGAGGGATTCTAGTGAGAGCATCGCAGCTTGACTATTTGAGTTGATGTAGATAAGATAATATTGGTTTTTAGGTTTCTGGCGAAATTGATTTCCACACATAATGTAATATTTATGCGCAGAAATCATCATAATATTGACTTCTGTCTAGAAAATGAAGGCCATTTTGCTCATGCGACGCAAACTCTGACCTTAGGCCTCTCACCTACTTGTGTCATTTTCGACAATCATTCTGGTTGTTGGTCCATTTGTATCTGGAGGGTATTTTGACTTTCTGGTGAAGCCACATTCGATGTGCTTGTTTTATTCCCGAAAGCCCAGGCTTTCTAGTTGGTTTTTGCAGGCTGTTCAAACACTGAGAACACCCTGTCGTTGTGTGAAATTCATACTCAGTTATATTGCAGGTTGGAGTAGCTATTCTGTTAGAGAGCACTCTTCGGACCCATATTATAGTCGTGGTTTCATCCCTTTGATTTAATTTCATTAAGGATGGTTTCTGTGAGTTTATTATCGAAAGCACCTTCGACATCAAGGAATACACACCGACCTGTTTCCTGCTTATTCTCTAGACTTTACCGCCGCTTTGGTAACCTGTATCATGTGCTTAGCTTATTTTTATTCTTTCTGTTATTTTCTTACTGGTGCAGTGAAGAATTACTTACTAACTTACTTACATTTTATGGAACTTGTGACCAGGTCAAGCGGGGTAGTTTTTGGTAAGCATGTTGATTTAGACTTAGCGATCTTGCCACCAAGTAGTGAAAGAAATAGAGATGTTAGACTAATACTCGTAGGTTTGAAGGACTTAGAACGAGTATTATCTATACTCGTTTTTCCTGCTTTTTGGTATAAAGCGTACCTTAACACTAGTCCATTTTCTCAGTATAAACCCCAATGCAATGCTTGCCCGGAATATTTTGCCGGGTGCGGAAGGAGGACGCCTTGATTTCGTTTTGATAATGCAGGAAACACTTCATAATTTACAGTCGATTTGAATGGCTTGCACTAACTCAGCGCTCCTTAACCATTTTTTGGGCTACAAATGTATGTTTTCGGTCAGTGGTTCGTTCCCTAAGGATTCGATAGTTCCTTTGACCGCACGTCTGAATAGCACGAGTATGATCAAAAAGGGTCATAGATCTTCGCGGAGGCAGTTAGATTACTTATCTAGAATATCTTTCTTAATATATGTTTTTGTTTCGGGCTCAGGTTGCTCTCAAAGCAATTTTTAGATATATGTTTTCTTCTTTTCACAACACTAAACTGACTAAACTGGTTTTATTTCCTCTAAATTTTAACGGGTTATCTAAAATATAACAAATTACACGTGAAATTGATCTCCATCTATGAAAATCAATTCAGTGACGTCACGGACGGTAACATACGAAGTGTACGCTCGCACTCAGTTACTGTTAATAAATATTTAAACGTTACCTTTTAAAGTATCGACGTTTTCCGTGTGTGCCTTAGTGTCCGAATGTGAAGTGTGAGTGTTCGCAGCCTGCCGTGCGCTCGTAATCCTAAGCTTTATAGCAAGTTTCCAAGAACAAATATAAACTGAGCTTTTTTGTGTGTGGGTAGGTACCTACATTTCACAAGATAAACTTTTTGGATACTAAGTGGGGCCAATTACTATAGAAAAATTTCAAAAGGACTATTTCACATTGTTTTATTAAATTAAAAACATTAACACTTAAAGAACTGAGTAAATAAATAAAAAAATATAGATACATCTTCTCGTATTTCTATATCAGCGCCATCTAGCGTCTCTCTAAGGAACTTTTGTATCGGCTACATTTACATATCAAGCAGGATGAGTAAACAGTGCGCCGATTGTAAGAACTTTATGGTTGCACGTGACGCCGCTACCTGTGCGCAGTGTCGACGGATGTTCCATGGGGCCTGTCAACTTCTGCCCGAGGGGGTGGTTGTCCCTAAGGACTGGGTGTGCGCTGAGTGCAGGGCGAGGCAAAAGAAAACTGACAACAGTAACACCCCTGTCAGAAGTGCTCTTAGCCTGCAGGCTGTATCGGGTGGTACTTCTGCAGCAGCTCCCGTCAGCAGTCAATCCTCTGAGGTGGCAGCACTGCGACTGGAACTCCAAACGTACATGCAGGAGCAGCGGGAGTTTCGTGAAGAGGTCCGTGCCTCGCTGAAGAGCCTGTGTGCGCGGATGGACGGAGTCGAGCTGAGGCTGGATGCGGTGGAGAGGGCGGCGGCTGAGCTGGAGAGGAGGGCGACCGAGCTGGAGGCGGCCCCTCGGGGCGGTGAGGTGTCCGAGCTGCAGCAGACGGTGACGCGCCTACAACTCGAGCTCAATGATCGTGATCAAGATGCATTGCTTACCGATCTCGACATTGGTCACGTTCCAGAGGTGAAGGGTGAGAACGTCGCTCACACAGTCATCCTTCTTGTCACGAAATTGGGAATCACGCTGGACCAGCGGGACGTCGTGTTCGCCGAGCGAGTGGGTGCAGTGGAGCGATCGAGTTCGGGAGTCGGCGAAGAAGGTGCTGTGGGCCGCCCGCGCCGCGTCGTTGTCAGACTAGCGCGGCGGCAGCTGCGTGACGACCTGCTCCAGGCCGCCAGGGTGCGGCGCAATTTCACCTTTGCCGACGACAGCCTGCCGGGACCGCCGCGCCGCGTCTATATTAACGAGCGCCTGACACGTACGAACCGGCTTCTGTTCCACAAAGTACGGGAACTGTGTCGGCAACAGCAGCAGTGGAGGTTTTCGTGGACGCGGCGAGGCAGAGTCTTTGCCCGTAAGGCTGATGGAGCGCCGGCCTTCTGCGTGCGATCTGAGGAGGACTTGCGTCGTGTTTTTGGGGCGAGCCCCGTTTAAGTTACGGCCGTTAATGGACAATGGTATATTTTCCAAGTTTTTCTCTTCTTTGGCCAATGTGTGTATATTTTCCAAGTTTTTCTCTTCTTTGGCCAATGTGTGTTTTTTTATTATTCTTGAACTTAGTCTGCTTTGTTTTATTCTTCTTTCTAAGTATTCCTTTTTCTGCCATTTTATATGTACTCTTCGTAGCAATTTTAAATACCTGTCTCCTGTTTTTTGTAAGAGCATTTACTTCTTTCACTCTACTGATTTAATTTTTCACTTGCATATTTTATAAAACATTCAAAATAGGTTTGTACAATGCAGGTTCTCTCAGCACAAATCATGACAATATCATAGCGGCGGCTACTCGGCAGGATGTTGATATACTGGCGATCAACGAAACCTGGCTGAGGGCAGGTGAAGAAGGGCGAGCGCCAGTGCTTCCGGGGTACCGATTTCGCCATATTCCCAGACCGGAGGGTGTGCGTACGCGTGGTGGAAGTGTAGGTTTCTACATTAAGCGTAATCTTAGTGCACGCACCTGGGCACACCCCGTCGATCCGTCGCATAAATTAGTCGAGCAGATGTGGGTCACATTGACTCTCAATGGGAAGAAACTGGTTATTGGAACAGCTTATCGTCCGCCTTGGATGGACCTCCAAATATTCTTAGACGCTGTGTCTGATTCTGTAAGTTCAATTCCGTGTTATGACAATATGGTTGTAGTAGGAGACTTCAATTTAAATTTATTAAATATTAAGGACCCAAATATCTCTAAATTTAGTATTTTTCTGACAAGTTTTGGATTATCACAGCTAGTATCTCAGCCTACGCACTTTACTGATACCAGTCAGACGCTGATCGACTTTGTTTGTGCAGATATGCAGGCAAGAAGCACATCCACAGAACATGTAGGATCTCTATTTGGCCATTGCCTCATTCTTTGCGATTTTAATGTAAAGCGAGAAAAGCCTAAACCTTATCGCATTACTTATAGGCTATTTAAAAATATCTGTGTTAATGACCTAGATGTGGACTTGCAGAGCGTGAGGTGGGACCTGATTTCATGCCTGGGCGATGTAAATAACATGGTAAGAGATTTCAACCAACAGGTGCTGCGTATATTTGATCTTCATGCACCCTTAGTAACCTCTCTAATTAGGGTACAATCATACCCTTGGATCACTGACACGGTTAAGCACATGATGCGGTTACGTGACAGGGCAGCAGTAGATTTTCACAAAAATCGGTGTGAGGCTAAAAGGAAATACTACAAAGACCTAAAATCCATTGTGAACAGGGCACTGTATTTTGAAAAGGTAGCATATTTCAAACAAAATATTAATAATAAAATAAGAGAGCCTAAGAGTTTATGGAAAAACTTGAAATCTACATTGTTACCTAAAAAAAACACAGAATTACCTTCATCTTTAAATCATCCCTCTCTTATAAATAAACACTTTTTGAATTTGCCAGGTACCTCAGATGTAACTTTATCTAAATTATCCTATTTCGAATTTCATAAGCACAGTGATTCTGTCTTTCACTTAGACACAGTTAATCCAGATCATATTCTTAAAATAATTAGAAATTTAAAATCAAATGCTGAGGGTAGTGACGGCATAAACTTAAATATGCTTATTTTACACTCCCACACACTGTAGATTTTATTACAAGTTAGATTAACACCTCTATTGTTACTTCTACTTTTCCAGATGCATGGAAGTTAGCCGTTGTTAATCCCATACCAAAAACTTTCAGACTATAAAGACCTGAGACCAATTAGCATCCTGCCTTGTATGTCGAAAATATTGGAAAAAGCTGTCTGCAATCAGTTAACCTCTTACTTAGAAAGTAATAATATTTTACCGGATGTACAATCAGGGTTTCGTAAGGGACGAAGTACAATGACTGCTTTGCTCGATGTTACTGACAACATTTTGTATGCTCAAGACAGGGGTATGTGCACTATCTTAGTGCTCCTAGACTTCTCTAGGGCCTTCGATTGTCTAAATATAAATTTACTGTTATCAAAATTGAGTTATTACGGATTTGACCAGAAGGCTCTAAAGTGGTTTGACAGTTACCTCTATAATCGCTCGCAACAGGTTAGGGTGACTTTAAATGATGGATCATCCCTATTTTCTGAAGAGGTTGTGATAACTAGGGGAGTGCCACAAGGATCAGTGATTGGGCCGCTCCTTTTTATTTTATACTCTGCTGATATAGGGTCCCACATCATGCATTGCAAATACCACATATATGCAGATGATATACAGGTTTATATATCTTGTGAGCCAGCCCGAATCGAACAAGCTATAGAGAAACTTAATGCTGATCTCACCAGAATTGCAGCATGGGCTACGGAAAATTGTTTACTGCTTAACCCCAGTAAAACAAAATATATTGTCTTTGGCAGCAAACAGCGACTGGCTGATATCAGTTTGGTGCAGGATGTGATGCTTTTGGATGAGCCTATAGAGCGTGTGTATGAGGCTCGTAACTTAGGCCTCCATATGGATTGTGGGCTTCGATATGAAAAGCACACCGCGGAAGTAGTTCGAAGTTGCTTTTACAAACTGAAAGTTTGATACCGAATTCGTCCATATTTAAACGAAAACTTACGTATACAGTTAGTAGAATCACTTGTGTTGTCAAAATTAAATTATGTAGATGCGGTAATTGGTCCAAAACTTCTTTCCAAAACAAAGCAACTCATTCAGCGAGTCCAAAATGCTTGCGCTCGCTTCTGTTTCAATATCCCATTGAGAGCCCATGTCGCTCCATCTTTAAATCAACATATGCTCCTCAAAATGCACCATCGACGTAAACTTCACTTAGCCTGTTTGCTTTTTGGAGTGTTAAAACACAAAACCCCTTCATATTTTTTTGACAAGTTGACTTGCATTAGACTACGTAACCGTCGAGACTGTGGGATTCAACTGTTGACGCCACGCCATGCGTCGGCTGCCTTCCGTGGAAGCTTCCGCTACGCAGCTAGTAAATGCTGGAATAATTTGCCGCCACCGCTGAGAAACCTGCAAAGTATTCATACTTTTAAAGTGAGGCTTAAGAAGTTTATGCTCAACCATCAATCTGGTGAGGAAAACTGTAAGGTGGACACAAGTTTCCTATAATGTCTGGCTACATACCAATGGGTTATGTTTCATCCGCATCCCCGTATTAATTAATTTCCATCATTTCGTGTCCTTTGTCCGTAAATGTTTCTTCTTTTTATCTGTTGGTCACTTATTTGATTTTGTATTCAGCCATTTGTATTATAATTATGTAATTCGTAGTATAGTATTATTATGTAATAGTATTTCCAACTCCATATCTCCATTCATGCCCACAGATTGGATCGCGGATCGACCTGTCAATTTGTCGAGTGTTGCTATGCTAAAAATACAAATGACGCTAATGTTCCAATGCTCGACCAAGGCAGGTTGTGACCGATGGAGTTATGCTGGAGTCGTATTTATTTGTTGTTGTTTGTTTATAATATAATTTAGTGTACTTGTTTATATATTATTGTTATGCGTTGTGTTGTATGTTATGTCATGTTACCTGTCGTGAATCTTTCACTTAATGGTCTCATCGGAAGATCAGCGCTGGCTCACGCCAGCAACATGCTGAGATGAGACCATTTCGTGGCACCTTTTCTTTTTTTTTTTTGTACTGTCTTATTTACTTCTGTGTGTCATGAATAAATTATTTTCTATTCTATTCTATTCTATTCTAAAATAATACAATCGTAAGTACACAACTTTATATTTACTTGCATTTTTACGCTACTTACTTCAATTAATCTGGAAACTAGAATGACTTTACAACAGAAAATAGTTGTAAATGTAGCATGTTATTGGACAGTTACGACAAAGAGGTAGTGTTTTTGTTTTTGTCGTAACAGTTTTCCATAAAAATACTAGAAATTTTTGGGGGCGTAAGGGACATGTGTCTAGCAAATTTCTTGCGTAAGGGACACTATCTCCGAAACTATTGAGTTTACAAATATATACCTAATTGTCTAATGAAGATAAAGCTTTTTCGTAGTTTTGTATATAAGAACCATCTAATTCGGATAAATATATAACAAGTTACGATTTTTTTAAATTTTGGTTTTTGTTTTTTGGCTCTCCTGAAAAGTGGACCTTTGTCCCTTACGACATTTGAAATTTCCAGTGTCGATATTTACTGTTGTATTAACACAAAACAATATTAACATATATTAATTGTCCATGTCTCATTTTGGGGTCACAACATGGGACAAATCTGTCAGATTCTGATAGTCAACTTTTGAAGTATTGCCATTATACTCGTAATATTGAGGTAGCTTGACCACCCTTACCCCAACTTGGTAAAATGCCTCAGCTGTCCTTCTTCTACTATTGTCTTAATGCTACAGAACTGTTATCTATTTCAGAATTATACCTACCGTGAGACTCAAACATACCTATTAAAGTGTTATCGAACCGGGTTACTCACGTTAATTTAAGTCGAACTATCTATGTCGAGCAATCATGGACTCAAATTACGTGAGTGACCCGGTTCGATAAAATTTTAAACTATTACATTTCAACGGTTTTTTCCTTACAAAAAGCACGAGTTCTGGTTGCTCTTGAGGAATTTTATTTTCATCATCTCAGTCATAAGACGTCCACTGCTGAACATAGGCCTCCCCTCTGGACCTCCACATGTACCGGTTAGATTCGACCTGGCCTACTACCGCGAAAATCGAAATTCGCAAATTTCGAGGATTTCTCTGTCATTCCAACGAAGGCGTTATTAGAGTGAGAGAGACAAATCCTCGAAATTTACAAATTTCGTATTTCACGGTAGGGCCGCTGCATCCAGCGTGTCCCGTATATTTTACTATCACGAAATATTTACCTAAGCATTTAACATTTACGCAATGTTAAGTATGCAAATAAGTTCTTCTAATCCTTTCATTGGCATTTTTAAAAATAAAAATATATGGCTACGGTATTTATGTAAATAACATAGACCCAGATTCAGAGAAAAAAAGAATAAACTTATCTGTTATCTGTAGTACGTACGTAGTAAACGTAGTTTCAGTTTGATTATTTCTTTTCCTTTTACCAACACGGGCTTCCTTACAAATGCGGGCGATGAACGCACAAAAGATTATCTGCAGGAAAATAGTGTTAATTAATACGCGTGTTATATAGTCTGTGGCAGAGACAACAAAGATGTGACACACACATACACATAGTGTGTAACTGTGTAGGAGCAACGTCTTTGGCGTCTCAAGTTTCAGAGTTAAGGGGCAGTGAGACGGGCAAAAGTAAGGGTGTGATGCCATCTGAATATTTAATAAAAGACGCGCTAATGTATCTGTCGACATTTCATATTATGCGGTTTATTTTGAGGGTTTCAAGACATATTTGAATAAATATTTTAACACTTTCATTGCGGACGAGTGCTACGCGCTACGCTCGTAGCCGACTGCCGATCCCGTGATTTTTCCGCTTTGTAGCGAAAATGGACCTCCCACAGAGAGCTCCCCTCGGGAGTTCCTCGCGCTCAATGTGTTAATGTAAAATATAAAACCGATGTAAGGTACTTACTCACAAAAGTACTTCGGTAACCTAATGCGTAGAATCCAAAAAATCTGAAACATATTGTGGCCCACAATTTGGAAAGGTCGATCACATAATATGTAAAATAAGTCATTTAATTGAATGGGTCTCTTATATTAGTACCTACCTACCTAGTTTATGGAACAGTGATATAATGTATGTATGGGAACATACATACTCTTCTTAGTCGTTGCACTCTCGCTAGAGTGGTCGTGGTCATCAATCAGTGTTCCGACGAGTGACAAGTTTCGTGATGCGGCGCCAATCTTCACGGACCGCAGCCTTTCTGGTACATCCATGGGGTAGTTTGTTGAATACCCATACTACTTGACCCTTTTTTAAGCGTTTCTTGACCCTCCCCCTCCCCCTGGTGACCAAGAGTGATACTTTGACGGACCCCCTCCCCCCCTAAACAGGTCACGTAGTATGGGTATGTTCCCTATGGTTCTTAAAATAGAAGATCGATATTGATATTCATAGATAGCAGTGCTGAAGCAGAATTTTTTGAGCATTGCGGTGCACGGCGGACTAAGATAGAAAATAGCAGATTAGATGCTAATCGCGAATTTTGAAGAAATGAGTAGTGACTACTTACTAGGAAATACCCAAATAATCGCGGAGAAAAAGTAGTACAACATAAGACTGATTTAAAAAGAAACTGTCAAACAGCAAGCCTAGCTAAGACGCCATTCAGCAATCGTATGCGATAAGCGATAAGTCACGTGACTATAATAATGTATGGAAATGGTCACGTGACTTTTCATACGATTCTGTTATTCTCATACATTAATTCAAAAGAGTTTGTTGCTATTCCAATTGGAATAAAGAATCATTAGACTTTGACTTTGACTTGACTTATCGTTATCGCTTATCGTAACTACCTGTAGTTAATGTAATTTTACTCGTTGGGTAACGTACTTTCAATATCAGTTAGAAATTTTCTGATATCTGTTATATTTACGGAATTATGGCAGGGCCACACTTAACGATTACACCCTGTATACATACAATGGCTGAATGGCAGCTTGGCTAGGTCTGCTGGACGCTTAGCCAAGTTGCCAATCGCTAACGCTTAATCGTCAATCGTAAACGAAAGACAGCTAACTGTCTTTGTCGCACTAATATGAAAGAGTGCCAGAGAGGGAAAACTACGATACGCTACTAAGCGTCAGCGATTGGCAACTTGGCTAAGCATCCTGTTCCGTCAAAATACATATTAAAAATCACTGGCCAGTACTTCAACGACCCCTTATTCTAAATTTAAGGGCAATTACATTAAACTGTAAGTTCGGAGCAACCGTACCTTAATTAAGTCGCTGTAATAATTCTCTTGCGCCTGAATTGTGGTCAGTTGGATACTCTGCCTGTGACCCGACACGGAAATGCCATCAATTCCTTTTGAGCTTACTATTCGGAGTCAATTTGATTACTGCCCTCTCACATTTGGATATTTTATAAGTTTACTAGCGACCCGCCCCGGCTTTGCACGGGTACTATACCTACATAAAAACCGTCCTCTTGAATTACTCTACCTAGTAAAAAAAATCTCGTCAAGATCCGTTGCGGAGTTTTAAAGATTTAAGCGTAACAAAGGGACAGAAAAAGTGACTGTATTTTATACTATGTAGTGATTAGCTAGGTACTGCAGGCTAGCTGGGTCAATTGCAAAAAAAATAGTTAAAGGCCTTTTCGCCGTGTGGTAACGGCAGTAAGAATACATTTATCACCACCCCAACTCTTCCCGCGGGTGTCGTAAGAGTCGACTAAGGGATTGTAGTGTCACTGACCATTCTTTGATAGAAGATTGAGGGCAGCAGCGTCATGATAGTGGACGCGATCGCCAATCCGCTTGCCCAGCGTGGCGATTATGGGTATTTACCTCCTAATGCATCTATACGTATAGTTAATAGGAGAGGCCTACGTCCATCAGTGGACTGAGATAGGCTGATGATGATGATGAAAGGCCTTTAATGAAAACAAAATTTAACGTCATAGTTTTTGTGTTGCGAAGTTAAATTTTGTGTAAAGACTTTTGACAATGAAAAAAGGTGAGAAATTAAAATTTTCTATGAGCGATCAACAATACGTGCCTAAATTTTTAAAATGCCTAAGGTTTTGATTTAAACCTTCACGATTATCACTCATATTTTAAAGACAAACGGGTCTTAATCGCGTAAACTTACGTTTAATTATATCCTGACGTTTCGGGCATGACGTTACAGCTGCCTGCGACCACGGGTGTAACGTCATGCCCGAAACGTCAGGATATAATTAAACGTAAGTTTACGCGATTAAGACCCGTTTGTCTTTAAAATATGCCTAAGGTTTTTGGACAGAATACACACTATAATTAGTATCACTAATTTATATAACACCATTGATGCGATAGTGATTTTTGTTTTGATTAAGACCTCGACTATGTACAATTTTTTAGCGGTCGGCACAGCCAATGTCACCCAAACGCTATGGAGTAAAGGAAAAATGATTGAGTAATGCGATATTTCCTATGGATTACTGCGGCGTCATAATACCGCCATCTAGCGGAACTGTTATTTTAACTGCGTTTTTTGCCTTTTAGCACTCTATTATAAGTCCACCCTTATAATACGCACCTTACATTCCCCCCACGCCTCATCAAAGCAAATCGCTAGATAGAAGTAGGCGCCGCGGTCATTTCTATCGACTGCTAACCGCGTGTTCTAGTTTCTGATGGAACGTTCTCGAGTCGTACGTTTTTATGAAACCAGCGACCAAAACTAGTGAGTTCGAATGTAGGTATGAAGGAGAAAGCTTTTTGTAATAAGTATACTCCTTGGCCAGTAAGAAACGAAAATAATGTAAGCAATATGGCTGACTTTCAATGGAATTGTATTTGACATATATTGTGGAACACGTTTGTAGAATTATTTTTATTTTAGTACTAATCAACATCAATAATTTTAACTAAAAATGTACTTTACATACATTTTTAGTTATAGTTTTTTTTGTTTTATAGTGCCCTAAGCACGTCAAGCTAATACATACCATCTTCTTCAAGTTCCTATCATTAGACCCCGATTTAATGCCATCGGGGCTATGGAATGGACACGTTAGATTTTCGGAAATATCGAGTAATACCTCCTCCTTTTCGTCAATAAAAATAACACTAAAGTAAATTGGTTCTTCCCCAAATCTTCCCGCGGGCTTCTTAAGATTCGACTAATTGAAGTGTCACTGACCATTTTGATAGAAGATTGATGATGGGCAGAAGCGTCATCATAGTGGACACATTACTGCAATCTCCAATCCACATGGCAAGCGAGGCGATTGTGCCTATTTACCTCCATAGTTAATTGAAGAGGCCTACATGCAGCAGTAGACTCAGATAGGCTGATGATGTGAAATTGGTTAGCTTGAACTTTGGACTCTCCCGCGCTAAACTAGCGATTGCAACACCGCCGAAGCTCGTTAGATGGCGTTAATTAGATCCTCAGTATTCAGGTCGGGCTTAAAGATCGTGCTTACGGCACGACGGTGAGTCTTAGTGGAATGGCCAATAAACGAACCTTAGGGCTACCTGCGACCCCCTATTCACGATGTAACGAAACAAAGCACGAACGAGATACATAAGGTATTTTGGAACTTGGTTTAAGCCTTGAGACTTGAGAGGGTTATTCTCAGCATTATGTCCAGTTCTATACTTCATCATCATCCTATGTTAGTGCACTGCTGGACGTAGACCTCTCCTATTTACTATGCATATAGATGCATTAGGAGGTAAATGCCCATAATCGCCACGCTGGGCAAGCGGATTAGCGATCGCAGTAATGTGTCCACTATGCTGACGCTGATGCCCATCATGAACCTTTTATCAAAGAATGGTCAGTGACACTTTAATCCCTTAGTCGACTCTTACGACAACCGCAGGAGTTGGGGTGGTGACAAATGTATTCTTACTGCCGTCACCATACGGTAAGTTTTATACTTACCTACCTTAATTTTAGTCAGTATCAATGTTCGACATCTTAGTTTTATATTAGATACTTCTAAAGTAAAATTTTATGTAACAACTTTTGGCTGTGAAAAATGACGACAAATTCAAATTTTCCATGAGCAATCAACAATACGCACCTATAATTTTTAGCGTTCCATAGCCAAAATGGCAAAGACGGAACCCTTATAGTTTCGCCATGTCCGTCTGTCTGTCTGTCCGTCTGTCCGCAGCATAGCTCAGTGGCCGTTAGTACTAGAAATCTGCAATTTGGTACCGGTATATATATTAATCATGCCAACAAAGTGGTGCAATAAAAACTAGAAAAAATGTTTTTTTTTTCGGGTGCCTCTCCAACTGATGAATGGAGATGATTTTTTATTTGCTGTAATCGTATCGTGTGGGGTATCATTGAATAGGTCTCTTAAAAATAATAAGGGTATTAAAATAAACTTTTTTCTAAGGTCAATATTTTCGGAGATAATCGCTCCAAAAAAAAAAATAGTGTCCCCCCCCTCTAACTTTTGATCCGTAGGTCCAAAAAATATGGAAAAAATCGTGAATAATAGAATAGAATCATTTAAAATAAAACTATTTTGAACATATCGGCCCAGCCGTTTTCGAATAACTACGCAACCATACACTGAGCATGGCCCGACATGGTTTTGGCGGGGTATTTTAAATTAGCGTCTTTTTTACCACCATAGACAGACGACAGACAGGACAGAGTATACAATATAGTTTGTATGACCTTTCGTAACATAATTGAAGCGAAGTGATTTTTGTTTTGATTAAGACCTTAACATTCCTTTTTTTTTGCAATCTACTTTAAGAATCTCTAATCGGGATTAAAATTCGCGCCCTTCCGTTTCGTGGGCAGAATCACACTATTGACTGAGCTACGGAGGTCGTCGTAGCTACAAACCAGTCCGCAGCTCATATTTCTTAATTCTCGCCTTCAGCAAGCAGCTAGCTTTATTCCCTCAAACTGACAAGTTTTGACATCGCGCCAATGCCGAATTGGCACTAGGAATGCTGTAAATTAAACCTAGACTGTAACAGGAACACGCCCGAGTGTCATAAGACACTTCCAAAGTCTTCTAGTCTTACTACCGCCGGGTTGGGCCGAGCCAAGTGAGTTTTTGCATTGATTTATTCAGACGGTGAGCATAGTGGTGTGCCGTGTGCCATAGGCGATAAAATATTTTAATTAAAAAATATGTATATCTTGGGACATCTTACACAAATCGACCTAGTCCCACGGTAAGCTCAATAAAATTAAGGCTCGTGATATACCAAACGACAATACATAAAGTAGATAGTTGCATACTTAAATAAATAGGCAGCAACGACCAAGGAGCAAACTATTTTCAAAATTTTTTTTATTTTTATTTATATATATATATATATATATTTTTTTATGTTGGCACAACAAAGTGGCTCCACTCCACCTGATCGTAAGTGAAAAGTAGAGCCCAAATCGCGGCGGCAATTATATATCCCAAGCGTATGCAATTTAAAATATTGCATTGATTTATTCATTAGTAATAGTGATGTGACGTCCCATAGGCGAGAAAATCCTTGTTTTCATTAATATTTCTGTTATTTCAAAAATACACTGTTCGTAACCTTGCCATGGGTCATGCATGAGTGCCATGTCATATTGAGAAAAACATGACGCGTAATATTTTGATGTTTTTTCTTTAAATATAGCAATCACAGGCGAATAACATTCCGACGAGTTTGCTGAACGACATTCTTGTGAAACATCTGGAATTACGAGTGGCGATTACAAGACGCCTTAAGGTTTCTGTTCAAGTAGTTGATCAGCGAAGTCTGCCTAGCAAGTCACACTTTCTATGAGAATTACAGTTTTTTCCAGGTTATCTGGTCAGGTCTCTATTATACTATGCATTTTACAACTAATTTAATGCGCATGCAAACATTTGCCAAGAGCCCCGTTTCACAAGGTGCAAATTTATCACAGTTGTAGGTTTCGCTTACTTCTTTATTGTTTTTTTTTCTAGCATATTGTCTTTGGGAATGTATCTGGGAACGGACGAGTATACGGCTCCTCAAGGTATCACTATTGTCCACCGTGGCAGCAGGTTCAATGAGATTGATCTGGCATTTGTCAACGGTCTCTATATTTTACATATTTTATTATATTTGCAGGACATTAATAACTTATTGTTTGTCCATACCACTAAACATTTAAGAATTGGCTTATTTCTCCCGAAGTATTGTCTGTGGAGACACGGGGAAAAATTCTAAAGAACGGGGAAAAAATCCCGAGAACGGGAGAATATTCCAGGAACGGAGGAATATACGGCTCGTCACTATCACCTACCGGGCAGCAGTCGACCACGATGACATTGCTCTGGCGTTTGTCAACGTTTCTCTGCATTTGCATATTTTATTAAAATTGCAGGAAACTTAACATTACACTAAAGGCTTGTGACTTTTAATGGACGATGTTATAAAACGTTTTGTTCATATAATTTTTGATATAAAATTATTATTCAGTCAGATATAATAGTTAAGAAATTTCTCTTCATTAAGACGAACGTCTAGGCAGAACCAACTATTACTTACATTAAGAAATATTTTGTCAAATAATTTTCGTTGCCTTTGGCATAAAAAACTATTCGTTAAAAAGAACTCGAACGGAATAGGGGTCATTACTGTCATTAGATCCCATCATCTTGCTACACTGACATTAGAGATTAAATGTTTTTGTCATCAACCGTCTCAATATTGATGTCCATGTTATGTAATAATGTGATTTATTTTGATAATAATTGAACCACTATTACGAATAATTTGTGGAGTTAAAACGTTTATTTATTTTATGTAAGTTTATCGCATAATGTATTACTTAGGGTAGGTACGCACGCTGTTTTCAGTTCGTCTGTAGGAAACAATAAAAATGTAAACAAATATGGCTGAATTTCCAATAGAATTAGCGGCAAGTAATAATTTTCAGTATTAAAGACATATTCTTCTCCAAAACAGTAGTACTTAGTTAACAGCAAAAATCCATACAAGAAAACTAAATACATACTACATCCTACATCAAAAATAGACAGTAGTATTCGTACTATTTTCTCGTTTATACACAGTTGGTTACGTATGAGTGAGAACGAATATTTTGGGAAATCCCATCCATATAATATTTTAGCGGCCTATGATATTGCGCCTAGAATCGTTTGATTTTATTGCGTCGTTTTGTGATCCATTGCCTGAAGCGAGAGGTTTATTCAAAGTTCGAATGCCTTTCTGATCTTTTATTGATTTGATACATCCTTGAATGATTGTTTACTCTAACTTGTTGTTGGATTAAGGTCATATCAGCCTCAGTAGCGTAGTTGGTAGTGACTACGAAGCTGGAGATCCCGGGTTCGAATACCTGCGAGGGTATTATTTGTTTCTTTATTTGTCACAAATATTCGTTCCTTGGTCCTGATTGTCTAAGTATCTATATATATCTATCCATTATATATATCAGGGCTTAGTACCCACATCACAAACCTTAATTGAGCTTACCATGGGACTAGGTCGATTTGTGTAAGATTCCACAAGATAATTATTTATCGTATTTCACATCGATGCGCGAAGAAAATGATATTTTAAACTTTGAACGTTTCCAAGTTTGCCATTTGGAACTAGGAGAAGTCAGTTCTAACAAATTCATCTTCAATGGTGATTCAGTTGAGGAGATCACGATTTATTTTTATTACTAAGTGGAAGGATCCTTCGATCTCTTTGGACAGCACGTACTGTCGAATCTTTAGGTTTGTCACAAAAGTTATGTC
>JALPQI010006635.1:0-54897 GCA_025490895.1 Thaumatotibia leucotreta | reverse complement strand
TGATTGCATGATGTAGCGGACGACGGCGGGTTCGAGCTCGGCGCGTACAGCAACAAGATCTGCCAGACGCCCAACATCGATGCGCTGGCGCGCCGTAGCGTCATCTTCAACAACGCCTTCACCTCCGTTAGCAGTTGCTCGCCCAGGTGAAGAACTAGGATATTTTAGATGAAAAGCTCAGTGAATTAAAAGGAAACCAAACACCTAAGATCGCGGTAATTAACATGTTCTTTATTCATGAAATAAAACTATGAAAACGGATAAACTCGCGTATATTAACTAATTTTAACTTCATTCCGACGTTTCGAACACTTTACAGGGTTCGTGGTCTGCGGATGACTGACAATGGAGTTTATCCGTTTTCATAGTTTTATTTCATGAGTAATCCTCGCGGTAACCGAAGAAAATATTATGTTCTTTATTCTTAGGCCGGGTTCAGTTGCTTTTTTTCATAGCTACACTAACCGAGCCGACCTACCCCGCACGTAAATTTCCTCCTGGGCGGTTCATTTAAGCCTCCTAAACTTAAACTTTGAACCCAGCTATTTAGTCACAGTGAGTTTGTTTTCATTATAGGTTTGTATTAACTGTTAAAATAATATACTGTTTTCTCCCTGAAATTGGAATATGAATTATTTCGCAGCCGTGCAGCGCTGCTGACCGGCACGCCGAGCCATCAGAATGGCATGTACGGGCTGCACCACGGCGTGCATCACTTCAACTCTTTTGACAACGTCACCAGTTTACCAATGTTACTCAAGGGACAAGGAATCTACACAGGTCATTCAATTTAATTCATCTATATAACGTTATATGTTATATTATACTTCAACCGGCGCAATATCCTGCCTGCAGACCTATAGCGAATTTCAAAAATTGCAAGCTTCTGTATCTGTCACTCCGAATACTCCGATGGCGCTTTCGTTGAAGTGACAGGGACAGATGATAGAAATTTACGATTTTCACTCAGATTAAGGATAAGACACGACAGTTGATTAAATATCTACTTCATTTAATTGCGTTAAGTATTGTCGTTGAATATACCTGTAAAATAATGCTATGATATTTCTAATAAGTCGTAGTTGTTTTACCCATAAACGACGCAATGTTGTAGGTATAATCGGCAAGAAGCATGTCGGGCCGGCGAGCGTGTACAAGTTCGATTTTGAGCAGACGGAGGAGAACAACCACATCAATATGGTAGGACGCAACATAACGCACATGAAGCTGCTGGCCAGGCAGTTCTTGCAGCAGGCCAACAACGAGAACAAGTAAGTCGATTGGACCATGAGACTCCAATCTACGTGGCCCACTACCTAAGATTCAGGCTTAGAACCACTTGCACAATCTAGGGATAACCAAGAGGGTTAACAGTTGAAATGCAGGGTCCCAAACATTTTTAATAAGTACTTCTAACGGTTTAACCTCGGGTTAACCGCCTGACCCTGGACTGGTCAGGTGGATCTGGCTAAATATACCTCTGGCAACTCTGGTATAAGATAAACCATGCCTAAATCATTACCAATTCTGATGGTTTCTGCAGGCCGTTCTTCCTGCTGATCGGGTTCCACGACCCGCACCGCTGCGGGCACAGCGCGCCGGCGCTCGGCGCCTTCTGCGAGCGCTACGGCAGCGGCCAACCCGGCGCCGGCCGCATCCCCGACTGGACGCCCTGGTACTACCAGTGGGATGAGATTGAGCTGCCTTTTCATATACAGGTACTAATGCCAATGATTTTATCAGAAAACAGACCAAAGCAGCCAAGTTGCCATTCGCTAATTAGCGGCGTATTGTAGTTTTCTCTCTCTGTTGCTGTTTCTTATTAGTGGAACAAAGAGAGTTGCGTTCGTTCAGGAATCAGGTCTAGCGATTGGCATCTTGGCTACGCTTGCAGGAGTGGGCGCAAGCGACGTAACGAGACGTTACTGACTTACAGCCACTTGTTCTACTGAATAATGTTATGGTGGTAGATTAAAATAGTAAATTTTGTATAACTAATTTACAGTAGATACTAATTTCAGGACACGGAAGCGGCTAGAAGAGATGTGGCTGCTCAGTACACCACCATGTCGAGACTTGATCAAGGTAATTTTAAGCTAAGCTAAGCTAAAGCTAAGCTGTAATGTTTTCGCTAAGCCGTATATCCGTATTTACTAAGTGAACACAGAGTTATATCGACGATAAGGTGGCGTCATCCCCCGTCAAAAGAAATAAAATCCAATAAAGGCTAGAATTTCAAGTCGGTTCTGCATTAGCAGGAAATTCCGAGCATCTCTGTCACATCGAAGGCACCATGAAAAATTGTAAATTCGAAAAACGAAATTTGATGACTGCAAAAGGCCTTCAGATTGCTATCTACCAGCATTGTATTTCAGGCGTGGGTCTAATCCTCAAAGAGCTAGAATCCTCCGGGCACGCTGACGACACCCTCGTCATCTACACCTCCGACAACGGCATCCCCTTCCCATCCGGCCGCACCAACTTCTACGACCCCGGCCTCCGCGAGCCGCTCCTCGTGGCCTCGCCGGTCGCCTCGCGTCGGAACGAGGCCTCCTACGCGCTGGTCAGCTTGCTGGATATCATGCCCACCGTGCTGGACTGGTTCGGCGTCCAGCAGGAACATGAGGAGTGCAATGATGTGTGGCAGGATGATACGCCGAAAAGTCTGCTGCCGATTTTGGAGAAGGGTGAGTGCCATTTTTCTAGGTGTAATAACCTTTATGTAGAACTATAGTAAAGCATAAGTAGCTTAGCACTAAGAACTTATACGATGGCGAACAAAAGTTATATCTCAATACTAGACAACAATTTATATGTATTATCGGGTGAGGTATTCTTACCCGACTATGGAACTGAGTTCACATGAACTAATGTATGTAAGATACACGCTGAATGCAGGTGGTCTGATTGTATTCTCTTTAGTATATTTAAGGCCTGAGTAGATATGTTCAAGTGGGGCGTGCGACGTGTATGTTAAACAAATGCAAACGTATACGCGTGCGTGACCTGAGTACATGAAAGATGATTCTATTCTCTGTTTCTTAAAGATTATCTAATGTGGGAGTTTCGAAACACCTGTGTTGTATAGATCCATCCGCAGCAGAACCAAAGTAACCGAAATAGGAGCATTCCATGAAACATGAAGCGACACAGTCTTTTCAATACTTTTGAAAAATTAAATTAGTATGCCGAGTTACCGTATAAAAATAACATATCAAGGCTTTAAGATTGACAGTGTTTCCTAGCAGCTAGCGTATTTTATTAGGGTAGCTACCATAGCGACACGTAAGCGACAAAAAGTAGATGTTTTCATGGAATGCTCCAATAGCTCTTCGAATCGCTAAACTGAAGTGGCAGTGGGCGGGGCACATTGCGCGTAGAACCGATGGCCGTTGGAGCGGGAAGGTTCTTGAATGGCGGCCACGCACCGGAAGGCGTAACGTGGGTAGGACCCCCACAAGGTGGACCGATGACCTGGTGAAGGTCGCAGGAGTCCGCTGGATGCGGGTGGCGCAGGACCGGTCATTGTGGCAATCTTTGGGGGAGGCCTATGTTCAGCAGTGGACGTCTTTCGGCTGATATGATGATGATGATGATGATGATGATGATGATGTGTTGTATAGAAGGTTGTAGATCTAATGTTACATTACACGTAAAGATCTACTGAAGTAAGTACACAATTCCTCATTTCTCCTCTCAGAGCCGCCGCCATCAGACTTAGACGCGGTGTTCGCGTCGCAGACGCACCACGAGATCACGATGTACTACCCGATGCGCGCCATCCGCACGCGCCGCTACAAGCTGCTACACAACCTCAACTACGGGATGCCCTTCCCCATAGACCAGGACCTTTATGTGTCCCCGACTTTCCAGGTTTGTTTCACACCTAACCCATTCATAAACGTCTCCCAACTTAGTAAGCCGATAAATACGTTTTGTCCCTTTCGGTCTTATCCTCGTAAGGCCTATGGTCCTACCTTCAATATGTCTAATAGTCTTCTAGGGTCAGTCATATCAATATCCATTGACATTGAAATTTTTACCTACTCGGCAGGAAATAAAGTTTGTTTTAGTTTCTCAAAATTTTTACGAGGTTATTTATTGCAACTCTGTTTAAAAACAATAGAATCTTTTGTTCGATGTTAATAAGTAACTGGTAGATAGGGACAAACAGCGATAAAAGAAATTTATTAATTTAACTACTTACTTACCATTTGAACTGGAATCCTTTGCGATTTTTGTCCTAATATAAAATTTACTACACATTCCTGTATTGATTCACGCTTCGGTCGCGTTACTGTGTATACTAACAGTTATGGAAAGGATTCTTATTTTTCCTAACTATTACACTCGAAATTGGTTGGATCCAAAAGTATGTTAAGGATTTAGACCCTTGCTCCTCGGATATACATTCTGATATGTCTCCATATTATTAGACGTACTTGTACAATATATTAACTAAAGATTTCCAGACATAATATTGTATTTTTTTAGGACATTTTAAATCGTACGCGCAGTAAGCAGCAGCTGCCGTGGTACAAGACGCTGAAGCAGTACTACTACCGCCCGGAGTGGGAGTTCTACGACATCCGAGCGGACCCCACCGAGTCCAACAATTTGCACGGTGAGACTGCTTTACCACAGTACACTAGCTTATACTACGTTAATTTAACGTACAGTATAGTCACACCCTGCCTTCCAACAAAACTCCGCTCCGGTAATCGCACATTACTCTGCAGCCTTGGCATGTTTTATCCTACTCACATCCATGCAAGTTACACTATGCGAGTTGTGATTTTACAAATTAACTTGAACATATATTATTTAGAAAAAGACGGCGAAATAAAAAACTAAGAAATTGGCGCCTACGAAAATTTTAAATTCTCATTGTTCTTGTACCAAAAACGTGGAATCCTTATTTATACTACATCGATCTAATTGTCAAAACGTAAAAAATCATAACTTTTGTCAATTCAATCGATTGAAAGTGTAACAATACCAGTAAGTATCTCATCGATGTTTGCCAGTAAAAGCTTCCGTGTTTCAAAAAGCCCGTGACGTTCCAGGCAAGCCCTCACTAGCGGCGGTGGAGGAAGCCCTGCGCGCGCGCCTCGTGCGCTGGCAGCGCGCCTCCCGCGACCCCTGGCTCTGCGCGCCGGGCGCCGTGCTCGAGGGCGGGGGCGGCAGCGCCCAGTGTCGCAGTCTCGACAACTCGCTGCTGCAGTACCATCCACGATAACCGACCTGTCTCTGTATTTAAAAATGTCCATATCGCATGTGGTGTTACTAGTAATATTCATAGATTTATATACAGTTTCATATTTGTGAGTTGCGATCGCCAATCCGCTTGCCCAGCGTGGCGTTTATGGGCATTTACCTCCTACTCCTAATGCGTCTATAGGAGAGGCCTACGTCCAGCAGTGGACTATCATAGGCTGATGATGATGATGATTTGTGAGTTCCTATATTTCTATTTAAGACTCATACTGTGTCACTGTATAGCAGGCGCGGATCCAGGGGGGGGGCATGGGGGCTCAACGAAGTCCTGGATCCGCGCCTGCTGTATAGGTAGCTAAACATCTAACCTCACGGGCCGGGAGGTTATCACGGAGTTTCCGCCGCGCCGTTATAAGTATATGCCGCGTTGGCCGAAATCTATTTGGATATTTTGGATCAGTGGAATCCGCGGCAGAATTTTATTAATGGCGTCAAGTCCTTCAAAACGATCAACGACGATCAAAATTTTTTTTACACCCTGTATGTTTATCCTTACACCCTACATAGAACCGATCATGCTAGTCTTTCTAATCGACACGTAATTAATGTTGCCACCGAAGTCACGGCGCGGCGGTTGAAACGCTCGGAGAAATGCCCAATTATCGGCACAAATTATGAAAAATGATGCCGCGATTATCGTTTTCTTCATGGCTCCTCTAATTGAGTACTTACTCTTTTTTCTAAAAAGCCCATCACCAGCCAAAGCCTATGACCTATGACATATTTGGACTTTGTCATTAGAATATAAGATCTAATTTATAAAAATAAACGAAACAATTGTGTTCAAAACGCAATGTTTCTTAACGATAATACTCGATAACTATCCTCTATAGCCTTATACATTATACATATATTTACATTAAGATTTAATATAATAGAATATAAGATATGAAATGTCTAAATGCTACTATCCTTGTCAAGAATGTGGATGAAATAAATAAATCAGAACTAATGTTAAGTACCTTTATTCCTTTTACGATACTGTTTACATCAAATAATAAATATTTAACAATAATAAGATTTTTATTTTATAATAAGATTGCACTTCAATAAAATTCTGGTTGAAAAGACACATACAAACAGTACCCTACATATAACTACAACAGAAACAACAATTAAAATAAATATGGTAACTTTAACAAACAACAAAAAGCAGATCATTACCAGTGATCAGATAGATAGATAAGATAGATAAGACTTTATTCCATAACAATTTTACAATCATGTCGGAAATATTATAATATGTATCATTAATCTTACTAATTACTAGAATAAATTACAATTTTATAATTAACATGCTTAACTTAATCCAAAGAATACAACATTATTATTATTATATTAATTTAACATATGTCAGTCACATTTTGGTATTATATAATAGGAACGTTATTGTACATTATACATTACAAATAAAATCATTGACATCATAATAACATTTACTAATTAATAAGTCCCTTAACCGGCATTTAAAGTTGTTCACATCAAATATTGATTTGAGCTCGATCGGAAGGCAGTTATATAGTTTTACTGCTTGATATAGGGCACAATGGTGAACAATATTCAATTTAGGCGCTATCAAATTGACCAAGTCTTTCCTACGTGTGTTCATTCTAGAGATTCTTTCTTCCTCTGTTTCATATCTCTCCAAGTGTTTAACGACACCAGTGAGTAACACCAGAATATAGAGGCAGGGTACCGTAAGAATTTTTAGACGGATAAAGTGTTCTCTACACGACTGCCAGCATGGGATACGGACCATGATTCTGATGGCACGTTTTTGGGCAACAAACGCTTTATTTATATTATATTTATAACTTCGTCCCCAAAATTTAATACTGTATCGCAACCGAGACTCTACTAATGCGTAATACACAGATGTTAACTGCTTTAAAGTAACTTCCTCGCGTAAGCTCCTCAGTGCATAACAAGCTGAACTAATAGCATTTTCCAGTGATTTTAGTTCTTCTTTCCAGTTAAGATCCCTATCTAGGTATATACCGAGGAATTTAACACTATCTTCAACATTCACATCTGAGCCTTCTAAATTAACATGCAAGGATTCGCCATTCCTAGACGTAGTTCTAAACATCATAGTTTTTGTCTTATCCATATTTAAGATTAGGTTATTGCTATTAAACCATGTTTGAAACTCTCTAAGAAGCGCATTTACTTTATTACTCAGAGATTCTGTGTTTGTTGAAGAAACTATTGCGTTTGTATCATCTGCAAAGACAACTACGCCTACATCGCCAAAATAATTGTAAATGTAATTAATTAAATCGTTGACAAAAATCACAAAAAGGACAGGACCCAGAATAGAGCCCTGCGGGACCCCTTTCTCAATTTTAACTACGTTCGAATGATATACCCTTTGACAACCATCTTCTATCGATTTCATCTCTACTAGCATTTTCCTATTGGATAAGTATGACGTAAAAAGGTTTAGGATGTTGCCTCGTACGCCACAGTAATTCAGCTTATATAAGAGTATATCATGATCAACTGTGTCGAACGCAGAAGTTAAATCAAGAAATATACCTGCAACTTTTAATTTCTTATTCAAACTAATAATTACATCATCAATAAGCCTCTCAATTGCATCACTAGTACCTACATTATTTTGGTAGCCATATTGTCGTTTATTAATAACTCTATTGCAGTCCAAATGTTTGACAAGTCTAATCTTAATTAGTTTCTCAAAAATTTTTGATACAGTTGGCAGGAGCGAAATCGGTCTGTAGTTTTTCGGATCACTCTTCGAACCTTTTTTATAAACTGGCACTACTTTGGCCACCTTTAATTGATCAGGAAATACACCTTCCTCGTAGCAATTATTAAAAAAGATTGACAGTGGTACTGACAAAATATCAATATTATCTTTGATTACAGATATTGGTAGGTCGTCTATACCTGTCGATTTCTTGATCTCCATTTTATTAACAATTGAAACTATATCCATAGGAGTTACATATTCCCACGACATATCGTTTAATACAGGCATAGAACAATCCTGTAAAATTTTTTGCGCCTTCACTAAGTCATCTTTAGTGTTAGAGATATGACATTTGGTACTGTTGAAGTAGGACGCAAAAAACTCGGCGGTATCCCGCGTTGTATCTATTATTTTATTATCTATCTTAAGGATTATTTTCTGGCGTGATTTAAGAGTGTTCTTATTCCTATGTTTATTTACAACTTTCCAGATGGCTCTGGCTGAGTTCTTTGACTTGGAAATAGCAGCTTGTACCGCCATTTTTTTTGCACATCTTACAACTTTCCTGTACAGTCGGACATAGTTATTTTTATATCGTACAACAGTCTCATGATTGGTCGCTAGATTAGCATTCATTAAACAACGTTTTGTTTGGCTCGATATTTTTAGGCCCTTTGTGATCCATTTTAATTTTTTGTCCATATTAATTTTTACCTTGATTGTTTTCAACGGAAAACTTTTATAAAAAATATCGTAAAATACCTTTAGAAAACCATTAATTCCTAAGCTTCCCCACTTAATGCCAATAAGGTTTTTTCTAAATGTAGCTTTGCCCTTGTCACTGAAAACCCTTCGCTTAACTAATATATACTCATCCTTTTTGTGAGTATTATGAATATCAGGGTAAATTAAGTTACAAAAAAGACCTGCGTGTCCATCAGATAAACCATTATTTTCAATCCGAAGGTCTTTTATTTGGTTTTCAGGGAGGTTTGTTAGAAAATTATCAAGGCATGAATGTGCACTACCGCAATTATAGGTAACTGAAGAGATTAACGGTCGAAAGTTGTAGGATTTCAACAAAGATATAAATTGAGCTCTTTGCTCACTGTCCTTTAATAAATCTACATTAAAATCTCCACACACGATACAGTCTTTGTCGAAAAAATGTTCTAACAGCAACGTCATTTGTTCTAGAAATAGATCAAAATAGTTCTTATCATCATTTCGGTAAACACAGCAGATATTTAAATTTGTTTTTATGTCTCTAACGCCACACACTTCAAAGTATATCATTTTGTACAATCGTTTACAAATAGGCAATTCCTCAAATTGACATTCACTATGGTGAGCGTCAGGATGACTGACCAAAATAGCGGATCAGTGTTAGAGTACCATCATAATTTACTACCTATTTGCTACTATTTACTACCTATGTTCACATATTTGCTACCTAAGTTTAAAAAAAGAAATCAATTTAATTAAGTGGGCAGTCATTCTGACGTCAGGATGACTGCCCATATTTAGTATTTCGTGGTTAGACCCTACATTTTGCAACTTTCTATGTACTATGATTTACTACCTATTTGCTACCTAAGCATATATTTTTTCCAGATTTTTTAGGCAAAAAATGACGATTTTATAAGCATTTCAAATTCTGAACAAAAAAAAATTTGTTAGAGTACCATCATAATTTACTACCTATTTGCTACTATTTACTACCTATGTTCATATATTTGCTACCTAAGTTTTAAAAAAGAAATAAACTTAATTAAGTGGGCAGTCATTCTGACGTCAGGATGACTGCCCATATTTAGTATTTCGTGGTTAGACCCTATATTTTGCAACTTTCTATGCACTATGATTTACTACCTATTTGCTACCTAAGCATATATTTTTTCCAGATTTTTTAGGCAAAAAATGACGATTTTATAAGCATTTCAAATTCTGAACAAAAAAAAATTGTTAGAGTACCATCATAATTTACTACCTATTTGCTACTATTTTACTACCTATGTTCACATATGTGCTACCTTAGATTTAAAAAAGAAATAAACTTAATTAAGTGGGCAGTCATTCTGACGTCAGGAATATGTTAGTATTGTGACGTCAGGGTAGTAAATTATGATGGTACTGTAACAAATTTTTTTTTTTTGTGCAGAATTTGAAATGCTTATAAAATCGTCATTTTTTGCCTAAAAAGTCTGTAAAAAATATATGCTTAGGTAGCAAATAGGTAGTAAATCATAGTACATAAAAAGTTGCAAAATATAGGGTCTAACCACGAAATACTAAATATGGGCAGTCATCCTGACGTCAGAATGACTGCCCACTTAATTAAATTTATTTCTTTTTAAAACTTAGGTAGCAAATATGTGAACATAGGTAGTAAATAGGTAGTAAATTATGATGGTACTCTAACAATTTTTTTTTGTTCAGAATTTGAAATGCTTATAAAATCGTCATTTTTTGCCTAAAAAATCTGGAAAAAATATATGCTTAGGTAGCAAATAGGTAGTAAATCATAGTACATAGAAAGTTGCAAAATATAGGGTCTAACCACGAAATACTAAATAGGGCAGTCATCCTGACGTCAGAATGACTGCCCACTTAATTAAATTTATTTCTTTTTAAAACTTAGGTAGCAAATATGTGAACATAGGTAGTAAATAGTAGCAAATAGGTAGTAAATTATGATGGTACTCTAACAAATTTTTTTTTGTTCAGAATTTGAAATGCTTATAAAATCGTCATTTTTTGCCTAAAAAATCTGGAAAAAATATATGCTTAGGTAGCAAATAGGTAGTAAATCATAGTACATAGAAAGTTGCAAAATATAGGGTCTAACCGCGAAATACTAAATATGGGCAGTCATCCTGACGTCAGAATGACTGCCCACTTAATTAAGTTTATTTCTTTTTTAAAACTTAGGTAGCAAATATGTGAACATAGGTAGTAAATAGTAGCAAATAGGTAGTAAATTATGATGGTACTCTAACAAATTTTTTTTTGTTCAGAATTTGAAATGCTTATAAAATCGTCATTTTTTGCCTAAAAAATCTGGAAAAAATATATGCTTAGGTAGCAAATAGGTAGTAAATCATAGTGCATAGAAAGTTGCAAAATATAGGGTCTAACCACGAAATACTAAATATGGGCAGTCATCCTGACGTCAGAATGACTGCCCACTTAATTAAATTGATTTCTTTTTTTAAACTTAGGTAGCAAATATGTGAACATAGGTAGTAAATAGTAGCAAATAGGTAGTAAATTATGATGGTACTCTAACACTGATCCGCTATTTTGGTCAGTCATCCTGACGCTCATTTCACTATGACCAAGAATGAGACTACCACCTCTCCTCATATTGCACCTAGTGTTAGATGAGATAACAGAATAATTCGTCAGAGCAAAAATGTCAATGTTAGTCTTATTCAAGAAGTGTTCCGTTATGCATACATATTTTGGGTAGGCATCCCCGAGATCTTCTAAAAACAAATCTAATTCATCCTTCTTAGTCGTTATTCCACAGACATTCTGATGAAAAATACATAGATTGTATGGCAACTTAATTTCAGGCTCTGTGTGAAAAGTACCCAGGCTAGTGAGGCTTCCATTAGAGACGAAAACATGTTTGTGTGTTTTCTATTTCGCTGATTAACTCGGCGACGTCTTGAAATATAACTGTACAGAAGAGCATACTTTATGAAACAGAAATATGACAATATAATTAAAGTTTATTTTTCAAGTTACTATAGGAGACCCGCCGGGAGAATCCAAAAAACCGATCACTGATAATTACACAGTAAATAAAATGAGGCATAATACAATTTAATGGCATCCAATAAGACACCAAATTATTTGAGATAATTTTCCTTCCTTAAATTCCTAATTGCATTCCTAATTTTTGCATTATTATGCCTGTTCATAGAAAGGCCTCACTAGCACAAAATGCATCTAAAGTGACTGAGTACTGCTGGGCCCTAGAGTGATCAGCATATGCTAATAAAGTTAGATGACAGGTCTTTAAATACTTGTACATGACAAGTGGTCTAGATAAATTCACAGTTAAATATGAGTATCTCTATAATCTGGCAGCCAGGACAATAAAAAGACAACCCTGGAATTTTAGACCTCAAAATCTGGACATTGTTGGTAGATTGTGGTGTGTGGTCACAGTGTGTAGTCAAGACTTTCTGGGAAGCCTCTGGGTGGTAGCCACTTTATAGGGATAAACTAGGACAAACCCAGGGAAACTATCTACCTATGATAAATTAGTACTCAATCTGCTTTAGGTGTAAATTTGTAGTATCTATAAAATTACTTGAACTTATTAACTCTGTTTTTACAGACGGCTCATAAATATGCCTAGATGGAATGCATAAATAACATTTCACATTATTAAAATGGCACAAATACTTTAAACATAAACTTATGTAAATAACTAGTTGGTAGATATTAACACTGACAAATAATACAAATTATTTCAGATCACACAATTGCACAGTTTGAGATGTTGCACATATTTAGATATATACTCAATATTTGGCTAGCTACCTTTTACCTGATGTTACAGTAATTCCTGTAACAGGTCTGAAGATGATTGGGCCGAGGCTAGTAATCCTCATAGAATTCATTAAGACGGTTGACTCTAAGTCCTAGTTGCTCATCCAGGCCATGGATATGCTTCATCATTTTTTCATTTTTAGAGGCCTAAAACAAGAATATACATTTTAGTAATTCATCATCATCATCATCAGCCAATGATAGTCCACTGCTGGATGTAGGCCTCTCCTATTAACTATGCATATAAACACATTAGGAGGTAAATGCCCATAATCGCCACGCTGGGCAAGCAGGTTGGCGATTACAGTAATGTGTCCACTATGATGACGCTGCTGCTGCTTTAGTAATTATCTTTATCTAATACTTAAGATAAGGGTATCAACTTAACATTCAAGGAATATAAATATTCTCATTATTATTTACTCAATTTATTACAATGATGTAATAAAATGACTTAACCAACTGTGGAATATGCAGAAACTCCCCCAAATCCTCCCACTTTTTTGTTATATTTATAAATTCTTACCAACTCCTCAATGCTGTCAAGTCGTGTGCTCCTCATATACATGGTCTTGAAATACACCAAAACATAGACGTACATCGCCAGCGCCATGAGAATCATTAAAATCTTCAGCTTACTCGACCAAACTCCAAACATCTTCCCCTGAAAAAAGTATTAAAATTACGCGTGTGTGTTACAAGTGTTGGCGGTCGTGTTAGTGACAATGAAACAAGCTTACAGGTTTCACGAGGACCTCCGGGACCTCGACCGCCAGCAGAGACATTCAGAAAAGCTCGTGAACAGTTAGTTGATAATGAACTCTCGGCCACAGCAGCGGATGCAACGAGCTAGAACAGTGGTGGCATCAGCGTGAAGCAGTTTTAGTATTTGGTGATTATTAGTAGGCGTTTCTTCTATTTTACCGTAATCCAATTGCTGATAAACGCGTACTTAAATAGAGGTGCACCGTACAGTGCAGTGCAATCTGTCACATCTGTGTTTATTATTTGATTATCGATATCATATTCATTTGGTTTAATTTACTATCGCAGATTGCATCAAATTTAAACAATTTGGAATTTATTGCGTTGCAGTACGGCTCATAATTACTTGACTACTTGTAGAAATAAACAAAAATATTTAAGACATTTGTTACTTTGATCATCTGTCATGTCACTGTCCACTTTTGACAGTTTTGAGAAGTTTTACACAACTTTTATACTACTATAAGCTTAGTGTTGCACAGTAGCAATACAGTCTGCATGTCTCTTTTTTTATCCGTTCGGCTGAAAAGCCAGATATAGTTTATTTCATCCCACAGAGCACGGACCTCTTTAGTGTGTAACGCCCTAAGAGTTCCAACCTCCTTGATTTCATCCGTATGATGCTATCGCGTTAAAATCATGCTAGGGCCGTGCGTATGACCGGGATTATCAATATTCACGTATAAAGTTGCAGGCAATAAAAACGTCTCAGCGGTTTTTGACAGTGACAGTTTCATTTCGTAATAAAATTATTGGAGGTTATGTTATTTATGTGAGCTAAGGTAATTACTTTATTTTCCTCTATAGTACAAATATTTAGCGTTACTAAAAGTCTACAAACGATTTGCTTACCTAGGGATACCCATTATGTATACATATGTTATTACGTATTACTGTACTTTTTAAGTCATGACTTCTCTACTCTGATTTCAGTTAACAGTTACCAAAAAATGGCAACAAATTACGCAAAATACGCGCAGCTCATCAAGCAATCGAGCAACTACGCTCAGAGAATGAAGCGGCTATCCAACCGGATCTTCGGCGAGGTCGCCATTCCCACCAATCCCAAATCCATGAAGGTAGTGAAGATGTTTTCCGCGAAGCCCGTGCACACGAACGAGGAGGTGGTGCACTACTACCCGCGGCACGTGGAGACGCACGCGCTGGTGCTGCGGCTGCGGGAGTACGGGCTGTTCCGCGACGAGCACCAGGACTTCAAGGAGGAGATGAAGCGGCTGCGGGAGCTGCGTGGGAAGGTGAAGGTGTGGCGCCGGCACGCTGACAAGGAGAAACCGGAATGAGAGACAGATGTCACTCGGTTATCAAGCTTTGCCATTGGCTTGCTATGTAATGTAACCAAGTTGTTGGTGTCCTATGTGAGCTAGAAATAAGTGGCATTTGAATATAAGTGGTGACAAAGACTAGATAGTTGTTGTTTAAACTATGATACAGTCAAGTTCATAAACATTGTACTTACATATTTCTTCACAATAATGGCTTAATCCAGTATATTTGTGAACTTGATTGTTGTAGTTGGAAGTCTTGGTGGTTTAGCAATTTTAGTAGTGTTGTATTTGAAGTGCAAAGACCTAGTTATGATTTCCAAGAAATGTATATTTATATTGTAAATAAATAACTTTATCAAAAATGTTTTATAAGTTAATTAAACCCATTATGCAAAAACTGTCCTATGAATGGTACTGTGAAACATGAAAGGAAAGTAGACATACATTCCAAGGCATCAGGAGCCTAATATCTATGTACAGTCACCGGTGGGCAATGTGCATAATCCTCTTGTTGTCCTACAGAATCCTGAATCGAATATTGTAATACCACAACCTTCAGAATTTTCCAATAATACTACACAATTTTTTTGTAGTCAACTATACTAGAGGCTTCTATCCCTTTACTAGTTGGATATATTGATTGCTTGGAATATAGCAATGATTATGATGAATGCATTTACTTTATTATGCCATACTAAATGGAATATGCTTGCCATGACTCCTAAGTACCTACAGATGTAGTGCATAATCTTTTTCATCATATTTTTTACGAAAATTTAGGAGAAGCTCATTTGACCAAAATATGATTTCGTACATTTCCGTACAAATCCGAAGGCAAAGGATTATGCACTATTTAGTGCACTGCAGTCTAAACTGTAACTGCTTTGTGATTAAACTATGCAAAGATACAAGTTCTCCCAGTGAGTCATACTCTTTGCTTTCAAGCACGTAAAGAACCTTTTTAAAATACTTATACTTCCTTTTCAAATACATCTTCATATAACACCTGTCATATACTTGACGCAGACAACTTGTCAAGTAATCTCAAGCTCAAACGATGCCACGACTGCTATTCCTAATATTCTGCCTATCCGTGACCCTCGCGGAGCCCGACTCGATGCTGGAGACGCTCTACAAGGCGGGGGCGATGCGGGCGGCGGTGTGCGCGGGGCGCGAGCGCGGACAGCGCGGGTGCGCGGGCGCCGTGTGGGCGCGGCGCTGGCTGCTGGCGCGGGCCTCGTGTCTGGCGCGCGCCCGGGCCTTCCTGGCGCCCGTGCTGCTGGGGAGCGGCCCGGAGGACTGCCGGGTCATCAATGGTTACTCATTTATCATACTATGTGCGCTCCATGAGCTAATCTTTCGAGCGTTACCGCCTAGTGAACGCTCGCATTACGTCGGAGCTACGTAGGCGACGACGCTCGAAAGACGCGAAGTTTTGATCAGGTCCTAAAGATGCCTACTACTGCATTCAAATTTTTTTAATTTGGAGGATGTCACTTCAACTAAGAGTTTATTAGAGTAACAAAAACAAATCCTTGAAATTTGCGGATTTCGAAATTCACAGTAGGGCCTTGGAGCTGTAGCCGAAGCCTGTTCTTACGGTATGGGTGCGAAAGGAATATTTTGAATGAACGTCAAATACCGTGTAATCCTTAAGGTTAATAGACGCCCGAGCGATTAGTCAAAAGTATAATATAAAGACGGAAAAGGACAAACTTGTTAAGTTCATGAATCATCATCATCATGTCAGCCGAAAGAAGACCACTGCTGAATATAGACCCCAAGATTGCCACAATGACTGGTCCTGCACCACACGCATCCTGCGACTTTACTAGGTTATCAGCCTACCTTACCTACCCACGCTGCCCCTAGTTATAGTTTATGAATATCTGTGCAGACACCTACCCGCCAGTGACTATCCAGGCTTTGGTAACGTTCGTGCACCCCGCCTACACTCAGCCAGAGCTTGACGACTGGGCCTGGGACGCCCGCGACGACCTGGACGAGTGGGACGACTGGGCGGCCGACCCGATGGACGCGGCCCTGGTGATGCTGTCGGCGCCGGCGCCGCCGACGAAGGCGGACGACCATGAGGCTACTATTGCGTTGCTGCCTCAGTTAGTATTATGTACAGGTTTTTAGTTTTTGTTACTACAGCTCGCGTGGCACATTTTTCTCCACGCAGAGTAGTTTTCCCTGCTGGTATTGAAGTAGCACATGCCTAACTCGCCATGAAAGACGGTGTCTCCCTGCCACTGCTGTTTTTTGGGACAGACGTCAAGGCCTTTTACACAGCTTGGTGAGCTTGGTAACTTGGGACACGGCATTTTTTATCTAATTGGGTAAGGTGTTAGATTTTATTGCCAACGCCTGTCGGAATACAATGTTTTCGACGTACGTTACTGCTTTAAGTTAAAATGTGTCAGTCAAGTTAAAAGTTCACGCTGCGCTCTCAAAACGCGAGCTTTATAATGATGCTGACTTTACTTGCCTTACCGGCCAATTTCTCAATACCCGGACAAATATATACGTCAGATAAAATGTTCACTAACCCTTTCCCCTGGCATATAAAAAAAGGACAGTTAACATCGGCCTCTCCTTATTTATGGCCGCATTAGGAATGCCCATGAACACCACGGTGGGCCAGCGGATTGGTGATCGCAGTTATGTATCCACTCTAATACGATGTTTCTATGCGATTTTGTTACGCGTTTTTTTGTTCATTACCATCACCACTTTATTTACCGTTTTATAAAACATGCGTCTGCTACAAGATAATCGAAAATGACTTCACTATTTATACGCAGTTCGTCAATAATTTGGGAATGGTAATGACTTGATTGTTGCGACTGAATAATCGCATAGAACTACCCAATAACGCTGCTCGGTCTGTGGCGTTTCAATCCCTTAGTCGACCCATGGGAAGAGTTGGGGTGGGAGTTACTGCCGTCGCTACACGATCGATTATATTTTAGACAGGCCCTAAACTTGTGCCTGATAATAGTGACGTTTCCAGCCTCCGTTCGTGGCTGCACTACACGCCCGCCCTGCCGGCGGGCGCAGGCACGCAGCTCTTCGAGACCCCGCTGCGCATGCTGCTGGGCGCCGTGCTGGCGCCGCTGGCCGCCCTGCTGCTGGCCGCCCTGCTACTGCTGCGGTGGCCGGAGGGCGACGAGGAAGCGCTGCTGACCTGCGATGCGCTTGAGCGGGAGTCGGTGAAGAGTTTAGATACTTCGGATCGCTTATAAAGCTTCGACTAACCTTTCGCCACGCAGACGCGTCACCGGAATGTTAGCGCAAACAGCTTGCCAGAAGAAACAGGCGGCAACGTCAAATTTTATGACATCCTCATCGCGCCTATTTATTAAAATTTGCCGCTTGTTTCCTGCTGCAAGCTGATTGGTATTTCAACGGAGTTAACTTTATGTCCGTGCATGTAAGCTTATTTATATATTTCGCTGTGGTCTATAATAAATACTCGTCAAAATTGTTCACCTTATTTCTAATCCTAAAAAAGTGTTCCTATGATAGCAAAGAAATTGTACAAAGTTAAGGCCTTAATCAAAACAAAAATAACGATCGCGTCAATTGTGTTACGGAAGTTATTCATACAAACTATGTGGTATACTCTGACCAACAACCTCCGGCAGCAGTAAAGGGGGCAAATAGAGAAATAGATTCGTAAGTATTGTTGATCGCTCAAAAAAAAAATATCGCTCTTTTTAAGTGCCTAAAGTTGTTACGCAAAATTTAACTGCATAACAGAGATATTATGACGTAAAATTTTGTTTTTATTAAAGGCCTTTAACTATGAACAATTTGTTTGCAATCGACCCTATTATTTATTTTTGGGACTCTATCCTTTATCCGCCCAGAGGCTTGTTAACCTTTTGATCGCCGTTGTCTCGTATCGTACTCGTATATCAGACAACTATTATCCAGCCCAGCTCACCTCGCCAGTCTGGTAAGTGATAAATAAGAGAAAGGTCTGATTTGGTTTTTGTTAATGTAATAATTAGTGCCATTCAAAGACAAATCTCGATCTGCGTGGTGTAATTTTATACTAGGGGCGACACGAGCACGAAGGTATACACTGAAAATATCACGGCGGTTAAAGGCAGGCTTTCCTCACTAGAAATGTACCGAGGAGAATTTTCATAAGTTGCGAAACTTCTATAGAGAATGTTCTCGGAAATTTGAATTTTACAAGCAATGTAATCATGCCAAAACCGTTGTATTTAAGTGCCATTGAAGAAGCCATTTAAGGTATATTTTATGCCTTGTTTGCTCAATCCTGAAATACAATGTTCTACATAACATTTTTTTATAAGTTCTCATGAAAATTCTCAGAAATTTCCGAGTATATTCCCGCAATTTCGAGAATGTTCTGCAACTTGTACATTGCTATTCCTCACTGACAATTTGACCAACTACTTACTTACTGAAATAAAAATAAAATAATATAAACTACTTCTCCACAGCTGATTGTGCAGTAAGGAAAATGTATTCGAAATCCTTCCCATCGACACAACTGTCTAGAATTCGTCGATCAGCTAAATTAGACAGAAATTCTCCTTTTACTGCGCGGTTTACCCTTCGCGCATCTGAAGAAATCTAACGAACCTAACCTACCTCGTCACCTACAGTTGTACCTATCATTAATTGTACCGTAAGGATTGTATAGTTGTGCACACGTAGGTAGTTGGTTCGAAACGAAACCCCGGTTAAAAGGTCTCCTCGACAAAATAAATTATTTCCTATTTCCTACACTCTTCATATTCTAAATTCCCTGGAAAAAAATTGATTGCCTGGCCGTCAGGGGGCATATCATATTTCATGAAATAAAACAACAGAAAAAATAGCCATCATTTATTTGATTACAAAATGTTTCGTCAGGAAATAAATTGCTGCATACAATACATTGCCGCGCCGCCGCGCCCGACAAGGACGCAACACCTATATTAGAGCGAGACAGTTACATGTCTCGCAACTCGTGAATACTTTGTAGTTGTATTTTCACTTTAATTAAAAATACATTTATTATTATCCGATCGATGTACTCAAAAATACAATGTCATTTGATGATGACTAAGCGAGAAAATACAACTTGTTTATACTAAAGTACAAAAATGTACGTGTCCATCAGCCACACATTTCACTTGGGTTTAATAGAATGGCCTTAAATTAGATTAATTAATAAATATCGGAGGCGGCGTGTCGCGGCACGAGGGGGGACATGGGGGGGGGGGGCGTGGGGCAACCGCGGCTCGACTCCTGTTCATCATCATCATATTTACAATTTGATTAAGGGGATAGTTAAAATATAAAATATCAATCAGACACAGCGCCTATAAGATAGACAAGTAAATATTCCTCACAGAAATACGATAACACCGATAGGTATATTTAGGCTATTTTCAACTTCACTGCCCGTTTAAACGTTAAGTGTATACATATTTTTGCCTCTGTATCGGTATCGATATTTTAAATTTTAACGTTACAATCGCCATTAGTTACATCAAAGCTAATATTTAACCTTATAAAATATAATAAGTTACTCTAAATAGCTTCGATATATCTAAAGACTATTGTACATCACGTTTCTCGCTTGCACATTCTCGATCAAAGCGAGAGAGACAAGCGGAAAGGGGGTATATAAAATAACTGCTATTTAATAAAACCTTACAAACGCATGGTCATCATAAGCTAGAAAGAATTCAATTGTGCATTAAAATAATTAAATAATGGAGCTATCGAATAGGGAGAATTTCGCTTATTGATCTGTACTATTGGATGCAGAATTGCATACCCAATTCATTAATGTGGGTACGCACTTTTGCAGAACCGTAATGTTTGCGGCAAGGGCACTAGATGGCAGCACAGTCACAAGTTATTAAAAAGTGAAAATTCTTGTTTAAAACCGTGCGAAAACAGCAACAAACCAATGAACGAATGTCTACTATTCCACGTGGAGGTTTTCTGACAAATAAACTTTATTAATAACAGTAGATATATATGTTACTTACTGCCTACATCTTGTTTGATAACTCGCTGCTACCCGTCTCTTTAGTCAATACAATAAAAAAGAGACGAGTAGCTGCGGCAAAGTCGTGAGTTGATGTTAACACAAGATGCTAACCCCGGTAAGTATTTATTTAGAGTTACGAACGTCAGAAAGTATTTTTATTCTACTGATATCACAACATTCATTTGTCAGACTATAAATTAAACAAAGAGTATTTACTTTAATAGTTATTTAAAAAATGCCCTTATTTTATCAACATTTTAGACGTAGAGTGTTACTAAACTACTAACGCCATCAATCGAATGAAAAGCACAACTATTTCTTAAACGCTATTATAATAAATGATCTTCGTATGCAGGAGCCGAGTCGCGGGAGTCAGCGTGGCGACAAGCGAAGCGGTAGAAAACTCGCCAGAATATACAACTGTATTTATTACTATTATCACATCTCTGGAAAAAGTAAAATGTCTGTCTGTCTGCTCGGCCCGGGTTACATGTGAAAATTATTTCTAATTCGTTTAGAATAATTTACAGTGCTTTTGAAAACATTTGTATTTATCAGTTATTTTTAAAGCACACACATTATACATAATATTATTCTTAGTTTACATTTCTAGGTTTCAACAACAAGGTCTCTTGAATTAATTTTGGATCAAGTACATTTTTCAAACGTTTTTGTATACATGTACCGTCTATCATAATTTCATTTCGAGCGCGACTTAAAATGTCAAACGCGATTTAATGTCATTTAAGATGGATAAAGCAAAAAAACTAACTAACTATAAAAAAACTTAAATTTAAGATCTAAAGACCCATTGCTGAAATGTTTCCAGAAACTTCTCGTCGATATAGGAGCGACAAGGATAGCCGGGCGCGAGCGGGACAACGATAGGTGACTCCGTGCGGACTTAAAGCTTACTCGTTACGAAAATAACTGTACAATACGATACTCGACGTGTCGAGAGCTACTTTACTTCGCAGCTGTACTACTAAACTCTGTTTGCAAGAGAGTATTGATTGTGATGTAATACAAATTAATCAAACTTGACACACATTGAAGGGATCTTTACATAAACAACATTGAAAATCTAAAAATTTTGAAATTCTGTTTAAACTTAACTAGAGCGGTAGAAACGGATGCTAAAAATTTACGATTTTAGATGCATGTGACAACGCTTTTTTGGAGTTAATTCTAATAGCTTTCAGTACAATAGAAAAGAGAGACGTAGCTGTCTCTTTTCGATTACATTGATTACAAACACACAGATAGCCACGAGAAAGCCGCGTTTTGCTGTCAAAGACCAGACATGCTAGGCCCCTCAATGTCAGGATTGACTATAGACTAGTAACATATGTCAATCAACTTAGTCGATGTTGTTTTTGTGAACGTTTCTTCGTTTGAAGATGGAGCTAGTGTGGTTACCATGGGCTGGCTGCGTGAGGTTAACGCAGGCGATATCAATTTACTTTTTGGCTATCCCGCTCATACTCATATTGGTGCGAGAAAGAAGATAGAAAGTAAGTTACGCATGGTAAGCACACAGCTTCATAGTTTCACGATAGCGAGTTATATGAAGCACTACTAGCGACATCTACCGGTCAATTTCGAAGCTAATATCTTACATCATTAAACAATCAATACTTTCGGCTTTAGTATAAATAAGGTCTATGTATAAGAGGTGCGTTTCACACTAACATTTTTTTGGTACATTTTGAAAGATATTGACATAAAAATAATAAGTGCGAACTACCAAACTAAGAAATCTAGTCGACATCAGATATATCTGAGCAGCCAGGGTCATAAATATCTTAAGGTGCGTTCAAACTAAAAGAGCATTCGCTGTTCTAACCTCCCACTCTACGAAATTCGATCGGTACACAAAATTCGAACGGGCGCTAGAACAGCGAATGCTCTTTTGGTTTAAACGCACCTTTAGCATGCCTCTACAATAAGCGATTACATTATTAGATGAATATTAATTATTTCAGATTATTGATTAGAAAATGTTTTGTTACATAGGAAGAATTGGTCCATTTGCACGTTTTGTCCCATGCAAAAAAAAAAACATGTAATTTCCCATTTTTTACTTTGAATACGATATTGAATATGCTTTTAAACGGAAAATTACTACTTTGTATAACATAGTGCATGTACAGATACTTTTGAGACCGTAGGCTGTTCTCATATATGTTGTCACTGGGAATTGCAGTTTCAGCTTTTGGTACAAATGCTAATACACTTCACTGATCATTTATGACCTTTATTACAACATATTGTATTAAGTCTCCGTATGTTCAGTAGTGTTGGCGTTAGTACTATTTTATATAAAGTATTTAACTTTATCGAGCCGCTCTTATGTCGCCAGACCTTACTTATAACTATTATTATACATACGGCAAATGAAGTACTTCCCATTATATCACAGAACTGATAGTATACAGAAATCCACAAAGAGTCTCAGTTCTGTAGACCGAATGGAAAATACTTATCGTACAATTTTTAGTTTATTAATATAACAGAATTTAGTGCTACAAGAGAGTAGAGATAGAAATTACAAAAAATATTTGAAAGTGACAGTTTCAATCGAAATTGTGACAGAAAAATGAGAACAGACCGCCAGCGCCATCTATGCCCAGAACTGGGGTACTAAATCGCAATACTTTAATTCTATTCCAGCATCCTTAGCATAAGAGTAAAACGACTGTATAATTCGGGCGAGACATCTGTCACTGTTTAATTAATACAGTTAGACAGTGACAGGCTTCTATCTCGCCCGCGATACTGTACACATACATTTTTTAATTCATCAATTCATGAATATAAAATTTTCTAAATTGGTACTTTTCGATCATTGTTTTCTGTGTGACGGCAAGTAACACTCGAAACACATTAACTATCTTTTCGCCAACAAACTGTTTGTCGAAATATTATGTAAAATCTGCACGTATATCTTTAGAAAAATGTTATTTTTCCATCTCTACTCAGTTATATAGACAGCTGCGTCAGTAAAGAGTGGTCGTGTCCGTGGGCGAGTGTTCGTACGACGCTAACTTACAATACGCATGCTTCTTACCTACCGAGGCGTCTGCGATTCACGACGAGCCATACAAATCATCTGAAGGGTCCACGGATAAAACTTGTGACATTAGCAACATTTGGCCGTTTGGTGACGGCAGTAAGAATACATTTGTGACCACTCCAACTCCTGCGGGTGTCGTAAGAGTCGACTAAGGGATAGAAGTGTCACTGACCATTCGTTGACAGAAGATTGAGGATGGGCAGCAGCGTCAATAGTGGACACATTACTGCGATCGCCAATCCGCTTTTCCAGCGTGGCGATCATGGACATTTACCTCCTAATGCGTTTATACGCATAGTTAATCAGAGAGACCTACGTCCAGTAGTGGACGGCTGATGATGATAGCGACATTTTGAGTTATTGCAGCTTAAAAACCAACCATGTCAACCATACAACCGTTATCAGATACATCGGAACGGTCATGATGCTCAAAAATATCTGAACATGCACTAAAGCCTTGACGATAGAGTGTAGAGCCGAGATGCCTCACCAACGACCAGTCGCGAACGAAATGCAACTGTCTTTGTCGCACTAATAAGAGCGACAAAGAGAGAAGCTACGCTACTGAGCGTTAACGGTTGGCATTTTGGCTACGTACTCTGCTCAGATGTTTATGAACACCTTGGCTGGTGCGATATGTCTGATTGTGACTGTTCTTAAAGTTATAAGATCATGATTCAAATTTAAATTGATTCTTATTATACCAAATGTAGTGACGAATAGTTAATTTTGAGCTCATTTTAATATTAGAATCTCATTTTCCGAAAACATGACAAAATTTGTTTTTTCCGTGGATCCTTCATTAACGAATAATTTTTGTACCAAAGATGCTAACTAGCGAGCGGATATAATTGTTTAGACAGCTTTAACAATTCGTTAAAGTCCAATATATAAATCAATGTCAATGGACAGAACAGTAAACTTATTTTAAACACACAAAATTATACGAGTACATTTATTTTACTGGCGAAATTCAAACACATATCTAGGACAATTCACTTATTATCTAAAAGATGAATAGCAAAGGAGCTCAAAATCATAGCTGCCAGACGCAAACAAGATGAAACATACACTAAAATTACAGCGAAACCTTTTGGGTTAGTCGAGTTAACGAGGATATCGAGAAATCTAGAATATCTAGTATTGTGTACTCGAAGAATCGCACTCGCCTCTCTAACCTACTTATCTCAGACGATACCAGATACATTATTGAGATCGTAGCTGTGTTCGTCTGATCTATTACAAAGCTCCGGTCTTTCCTAAAAATAGTCATCATGCCATTAGACCTGTCACTTAAACTATGTACCGGAGCAATGTAACCTTACCTTACCTTACCTTACTACTGTCCTTCAACTACGTGTGTAGTTGATGAGAGGTGCTACTGGTCAGATAATTGGCGTAGGGTCTTATTATGGTGACAGTCGATTCTGTTACAATCGAGTTAAAGTCGGAATTCGTTTTAACTGGAAGGCATACTGTGTCTTATCCATCGTTTATTATATTAGGGAATTTTATTACCTATGAAATTGCCATTTTCTATGGAAAATTCTGAAGAATTTTGTACCGTTTCGAACAATTAATTGTGTGTATATTTTTTTGTTAATATCATAACAAACCTAATTTTGCACGTAATGTAGCACACATATAAAGTGTCATTCGTTTATATGTATTTCTTAAAACAAGATTTAATTAAACTTATACGTAATTTAAATTGGCATAGCAAGATTTGTTTTTAAGGATTATTTCTGAATATCACTTCTCGAAAATCTATTATGCACAACATTTGTTATATATTATTATGCACTGTTGAAAAAAAAAACAAGTTACTATTTAGAAAATTAAATTAGAGACCAACTAAAGTCTATGCCCAAAAACGCCAATTTCATAGGACCCAACGAATTGTAGAACAAAATGTGAAGAATCGACTGGAACCATTTGATGAAGATTCTCTCAATAAATATCCAAATAGTAAAATATTGGCCAGCAGCACTCCCTCTCCATTTCCTCGTCGCAGTGAACACATCGGGAGTACTATAACTCGTGTTAAACTCGGATGTCGGTGTTCGTCGGTTACAAGTTACAATACTGCTTTGTTACAGTTAAAGGATATTTTGTCCGTGTTTGTTTTTAGCGTATTTGTAATACTAGGTTCTTAGAAAACTAAAGTTAGTGTTGGGTCTAAATTCTTTTCAATATTTTGTTTCAATGATTTAATAGGAATTTGAAATGTTGTACGGCGAGTCAAATTATAGTGAGCTATAAACAAGACAAAGAAAAGAATTATGACACAATTGAATGAAATAATATTTACATTTGTTGTTAATTTGTGCTTTACTTTTACTAAATGTTAAATACGCTAAAAACAACTAGGCATAATGTCGCGGACGTATACAATGCTACTTTTCGTGAAATGTATAGGAATATGACAGTTACCATATACCTGGGGCCAAAACCACAAAATTGTACAAGCGTAGAGTCCTACAAAATTGTTTTCCATTCACAATTTATACATTTTTGTATAATTGTACGCTTGTACAGTTTGGTGGGATAGACCATTGAACGATTGTAGAAACGTTAAATTTACTTTCCTATACCCGATGTTAGTGGAACGACTATGATTCCGGGTTGGGTGTCGTGTCGTGGTCGTGTCGTCTAGTGTCGCCTTCGCTCGGCTAGTGACGGCTAGCCGGCCCTCTCGTCGGATAGCTACACGTAGTCGTTGAAGTCGTCCATGGCGACACGACGGGCGATTTCTCCTGGAAACATATTTATTGGTTACGGACAAATTTTAAAAAGACAGTCAATTATGATTTTAAAACGGGTTTCACAGTGAGTATGGATTTAGTTAACCCTTAAATTTGTAGTGTACAATGTAAGGTATATAATTGTCGACCCACTTTTTGTATATCTTGCTATGGGGCTGCTATGGGGCGACGCCCCATAGTGGCTGCTGTGAGGCGGCACCCCTTAGTGGCTATTGCGGGGAGGCGCCCCCAAGTGGCTATTGTGGGGAGGCGCCCCCTACTGCCTATCGAGGTGGCTATTGTGGGTAGGTGCCCCCCAGTGACTATTGTGGGGAGGTGCCCCCAAGTGGCTATTGTGGGGAGGTGCCCCCAAGTGGCTATTGTGGGGAGGTGCCCCCTAGTGGCTATTGTGGGGAGGTGCCCCCAAGTGGCTATTGTGGGGAGGTGCCCCCTAGTGGCTATTGTGGGGAGGTGCCCCCAAGTGGCTATTGTGGGGAGGTGCCCCCTAGTGACTATTGTGGGGAGGTGCCCCCTAGTGGCTATTGTGGGGAGGTGCCCCCTAGTGGCTATTGTGGGGAGGTGCCCCCAAGTGGCTATTGTGGGGAGGTGCCCCCTAGTGACTATTGTGGGGAGGTGCCCCCTAGTGGCTATTGTGGGGAGGTGCCCCCAAGTGGCTATTGTGGGGAGGTGCCCCCTAGTGGCTATTAAGGGGAGGCATCCCCTAGGGGCTATTGTGGGGAGGCGCCCCCAGTGGCTATTGTGGGGAGGTGAACCCCTAGTGGCTATTGTGGGGAGGTGCCCCCAAGTGGCTATTGTGGGGAGGTGCCCCCTAGTGACTATTGTGGGGAGGTGCCCCCAAGTGGCTATTGTGGGGAGGTGCCCCCAAGTGGCTATTGTGGGGAGGTGCCCCCTAGTGACTATTGTGGGGAGGTGCCCCCTAGTGGCTATTGTGGGGAGGTGCCCCCAAGTGGCTATTGTGGGGAGGTGCCCCCTAGTGGCTATTAAGGGGAGGCATCCCCTAGGGGCTATTGTGGGGAGGCGCCCCCAGTGGCTATTGTGGGGAGGTGCCCCCTAGTGGCTATTGTGGGGAGGTGCCCCCAAGTGGCTATTGTGGGGAGGTGCCCCCTTTTGACTATTGTGGGGAGGTGCCCCCAAGTGGCTATTGTGGGGAGGTGCCCCCTAGTGGCTATTAAGGGGAGGCATCCCCTAGGGGCTATTGTGGGGAGGCGCCCCCAGTGGCTATTGTGGGGAGCTGCCCCCAAGTGGCTATTGTGGGGAGGCGCCCCCTACTGCCTATCGTGGTGAGTCGCCCCCAAGTGCCCCCTAGTGTCTATTGTGGGGGAGGTGCTCCACAGTGACTATTGTGGGGAGGTGTCCCCCAGTGACTATTGTGGGGAGGTGCCCCCTAGTGGCTATTAAGGGGAGGCATCCCCTAGGGGCTATTGTGGGGAGGCGCCCCCAGTGGCTATTGTGGGGAGGTGAACCCCTAGTGGCTATTGTGGGGAGGTGCCCCCTAGCGGCTATCGTGGTGAGTCGCCCCCAGTGGCTATTGTGGGGAGGCATCCCTTAGTGGCTATCGTGGTGAGTCGCAACCAGTGGCTATTGTGGGGAGGCGCCCCCCTAGTGGCTATTGTGGTGAGTCGCCCCCAAGTGGCTATTGTGGTGAGTCGCCCCCAAGTGGCTATTGTGGTGAGTCGCCCCCAAGTGGCTTTTAAGGGGAGGTGCCCCCTAGTGGCTATTGTGGGGAGGCGCCCCCAGTGGCTATTGTGGGGAGTCGCCCCCAAGTGGCTATTGTGGGGAGTGCACCCCTCGTCGGGATTGTGGGGAGGCGCCCCCTAGTGGCTATTGTGGGGAGGTGCCCCCCAGTGGCTATTGTAGGGAGGTGCTCCCTGTGGCTATTGTGGGGAGGTGCCCCCAAGTGGCTATTGTGGGGAGGTGCCCCCTAGTGACTATTGTGGGGAGGTGCCCCCTAGTGGCTATTGTGGGGAGGTGCCCCCAAGTGGCTATTGTGGGGAGGTGCCCCCTAGTGGCTATTAAGGGGAGGCATCCCCTAGGGGCTATTGTGGGGAGGCGCCCCCAGTGGCTATTGTGGGGAGGTGAACCCCTAGTGGCTATTGTGGGGAGGTGCCCCCAAGTGGCTATTGTGGGGAGGCGCCCCCAGTGGCTATTGTGGGGAGCTGCCCCCAAGTGGCTATTGTGGGGAGGCGCCCCCTACTGCCTATCGTGGTGAGTCGCCCCCAAGTGCCCCCTAGTGTCTATTGTGGGGGAGGTGCTCCACAGTGACTATTGTGGGGAGGTGCCCCCTAGTGGCTATTAAGGGGAGGCATCCCCTAGGGGCTATTGTGGGGAGGCGCCCCCAGTGGCTATTGTGGGGAGGTGAACCCCTAGTGGCTATTGTGGGGACGTGCCCCCTAGCGGCTATCGTGGTGAGTCGCCCCCAGTGGCTATTGTGGGGAGGCATCCCTTAGTGGCTATCGTGGTGAGTCGCAACCAGTGGCTATTGTGGGGAGGCGCCCCCCTAGTGGCTATTGTGGTGAGTCGCCCCCAAGTGGCTATTGTGGTGAGTCGCCCCCAAGTGGCTATTGTGGTGAGTCGCCCCCAAGTGGCTTTTAAGGGGAGGTGCCCCCTAGTGGCTATTGTGGGGAGGCGCCCCCAGTGGCTATTGTGGGGAGTCGCCCCCAAGTGGCTATTGTGGGGAGTCAACCCCTCGTCGCTATTGTGGGGAGGCGCCCCCTAGTGGCTATTGTGGGGAGGTGCCCCCCAGTGGCTATTGTAGGGAGGTGCTCCCTGTGGCTATTGTGGGGAGGTGCCCGCCAGTGGCTATTGTGGGGAGGCGCCCCCTAGTGGCTATTATGGGGAGGCGCCCCCTAGTGGCTATTGTGGGGAGGCGCCCCCTAGTGGCTATTGTGGGGAGGTGCCCCCTAGTGGCTATTGTGGGGAGGTGCCCCCCAGTGGCTAGTGTCAGGCGCTCCCTAGTGGCTATTGTGGGGAGTCGCCCCTAAAGGCTAGTGTGGGGCGGCGCCCCTAAAGACTAGTGTGGGGCGGCGCCCTAAAGGCTAGTGTGGGGCGGCGCCCCCTAGTGTTGGGTGTGGGACTCACCTTGGGGCGCGTAGGGCTTGGGCGCGCGCTGGGCGGCGGCGAGGCGCTCGTCCTCGACGCGGCGGCGCAGGCGCTTGATGTGGCGGAGGCGCTCCAGGGAGTTGCTGGCGTAGGGCTGCGAGCCCGAGCCCATTGACAGTGACTGGGATATGTGCGACGCCACCAGTGACTATTGTGGGGCGATGCTCTCCAGTGGCTATTGTGGGGAGGCGCCCCCTAGTGGCTAGTGTGGAACGGCGCCCCCTAAAGGCTAGTGTGGGGCGGCGCCCCATAAAGGCTAGTGTGGGGCGGCGCCCCATAAAGGCTAGTGTGGGGCGGCGCCCAATAAAGGCTAGTGTGGGGCGGCGCCCCTAAAGGCTAGTGTGGGGCGGCGCCCCCTAGTGTTGGGTGAGACTCACCTTGGGGCGCGTAGGGCTTGGGCGCGCGCTGGGCGGCGGCGAGGCGCTCGTCCTCGACGCGGCGGCGCAGGCGCTTGATGTGGCGGAGGCGCTCCAGGGAGTTGCTGGCGTAGGGCTGCGAGCCCGAGCCCATTGATAGGGACTGGGATATGTGCGACGCCAGCTGGAAGAGGGACAGTGAGTTATTTTTTTATACTTCGATGAGTTGGGATATTTTGGGCCCGAAACTAAGTGTTTTCCCGTGTTGGAATCCAAAATAGATCCCCCAGAATTATTTGTAGATTCCGGAAGGGTCAGTTTCGTTTTTAATATTCACCTACTGGGTATTATGCACCAAACCAAAGCTTTCTGTTTAGCCCAATGGTTGACTGGTAGAGAATGCCTTAAGGCGTTAAGTTCGCCATTTGTACTCTTTTATATTGTGCAATAAAGTTTAAATAAATAAATAAATAAATATTATAACTACTTGAAATTACTACTTATGAAACTTATTTCTTTCTCTAAGGAACTTATTCTGCTTCCCGAAACCTCACTGGGTCACAGGTAACAAAAATGCGCATATTTTATTGATTAGCCTGTATAACATACGTTAGTAAAAAAAATTTTTGTTTATGTATAATTATAGCGCTTCGCTCAGCATATTTAAATCTAATCGCGGTACAGTGGTCCGACACGATGTAGGAGCTCTGCTCGAGGTGCGGCAGGAGACAGCTGCCAGCTAGCCACTCACCGCGCAGTGTAAGGCGAGCTGCCGCGCCAGCTGGGCGGTACAGTGGTCCGACACGATGTAGGAGCTCTGCTCGAGGTGCGGCAGGAGACAGCTGCCAGCTAGCCACTCACCGCGCAGTGTAAGGCGAGCTGCCGCGCCAGCTGGGCGGTACAGTGGTCCGACACGATGTAGGAGCTCTGCTCGAGGTGCGGCAGGAGACAGCTGCCAGCTAGCCACTCACCGCGCAGTGTAAGGCGAGCTGCCGCGCCAGCTGGGCGGTACAGTGGTCCGACACGATGTAGGAGCTCTGCTCGAGGTGCGGCAGGAGACAGCTGCCAGCTAGCCACTCACCGCGCAGTGTAAGGCGAGCTGCCGCGCCAGCTGGGCGGTACAGTGGTCCGACACGATGTAGGAGCTCTGCTCGAGGTGCGGCAGGAGACAGCTGCCAGCTAGCCACTCACCGCGCAGTGTAAGGCGAGCTGCCGCGCCAGCTGGGCGGTACAGTGGTCCGACACGATGTAGGAGCTCTGCTCGAGGTGCGGCAGGAGACAGCTGCCAGCTAGCCACTCACCGCGCAGTGTAAGGCGAGCTGCCGCGCCAGCTGGGCGGTACAGTGGTCCGACACGATGTAGGAGCTCTGCTCGAGGTGCGGCAGGAGACAGCTGCCAGCTAGCCACTCACCGCGCAGTGTAAGGCGAGCTGCCGCGCCAGCTGGGCGGTACAGTGGTCCGACACGATGTAGGAGCTCTGCTCGAGGTGCGGCAGGAGACAGCTGCCAGCTAGCCACTCACCGCGCAGTGTAAGGCGAGCTGCCGCGCCAGCTGGGCGGTACAGTGGTCCGACACGATGTAGGAGCTCTGCTCGAGGTGCGGCAGGAGACAGCTGCCAGCTAGCCACTCACCGCGCAGTGTAAGGCGAGCTGCCGCGCCAGCTGGGCGGTACAGTGGTCCGACACGATGTAGGAGCTCTGCTCGAGGTGCGGCAGGAGACAGCTGCCAGCTAGCCACTCACCGCGCAGTGTAAGGCGAGCTGCCGCGCCAGCTGGGCGGTACAGTGGTCCGACACGATGTAGGAGCTCTGCTCGAGGTGCGGCAGGAGACAGCTGCCAGCTAGCCACTCACCGCGCAGTGTAAGGCGAGCTGCCGCGCCAGCTGGGCGGTACAGTGGTCCGACACGATGTAGGAGCTCTGCTCGAGGTGCGGCAGGAGACAGCTGCCAGCTAGCCACTCACCGCGCAGTGTAAGGCGAGCTGCCGCGCCAGCTGGGCGGTACAGTGGTCCGACACGATGTAGGAGCTCTGCTCGAGGTGCGGCAGGAGACAGCTGCCAGCTAGCCACTCACCGCGCAGTGTAAGGCGAGCTGCCGCGCCAGCTGGGCGGTACAGTGGTCCGACACGATGTAGGAGCTCTGCTCGAGGTGCGGCAGGAACTTGGTGCGGATGCGATCGTCCTTGGTCTTTATGTGCACGCGGTGGAGGGTCGCGTCGAATGGTTCTACTAGCACGATGCACAGGTTAAACTGGCCCTGGAGGAAAAATAATATTTGTAATGTCTATACTGCCGTGCTAAGTCAAAAAGACGCATCTCTCATAGTAATTCTATGGGAGATGCGTCCTTTTTAGTTAGCACGGCAGTATAAATGTTTATTGTTTAGCGAGGTTTCGAATTATTAATAATAATAGGTAAGCTCGATTAAGGCTTGTGATTTGGGTGTTAAGCGACGATATACATAATGTATAGATGTAGCGAGTGTTTCATACGAGAAGTAAAACACCGTATAGATGTAGTGAGGGTTTCATACGAGAAGTAAAATACCGTACAGATGTAACGAGTGTTTCATACGAGAAGTAAAACACCGTATAGATGTCACGGGTGTTTCATACGAGAAGTAAAATACCGTATAGATGTAGCGTGTGTTTCATACGAGAAGTAAAATACCGTATAGATGTAGCGAGTGTTTCATACGAGAAGTAAAATACCTTTGCATCCGTGTGTAACACAAAACTTTTCTCATCACAACACCATAGCAAGTAAACTCAAAAAGGTTATTATTTTGGAGTCGGTGAAATTGAGTCTAGTCTTAACTTAACCCTTTGCACGCGGTTTGATACGATCGTGACAGTTAATTATAGAAATTGACAATTAAAAAAAAAACAATAGAGTTCATTATTAAGTTGGCAAATTGCGACTTTTCGGTTGCAAAGGGTTATAGAACATTATCATCATTCACTAAAACAAAGGTTATCAAGTTACGGAAATTAGGACGTATGAATTGAAAAGTTTTGTATTTTTTACTAAATTTAGAAACAGTTTATTGAATTATCATTAATGTGGACGACTCATTCATGAACATTTAAAAACTTCGCGCTACGTTCCAAGGTCATTACTTTACTCACTTTACCTGCTCGTATTAAAGGATAATCGTGCAATTTACAAGGTAGTGAAAGGAAAAGAATCATTGTGTTTACTCGAACAAGTACCTATGCGAGTGCCAACTAAGCCGTGCCAAACCGGTTTTAGTTTGTATGAAATTACGACGAATAACCGGTTATTAACCGGGTTTCCATACTTTCCAAAACCGGTTTCCATTCCCTAGTACTAGGGTTGCCATCTCTCAAATCTGGGAAACAGGACAAGACGCGAGAAAACCCCGGACTTTAGAGCCCAAAATCGTAAAAGTAGTAGTAGAAGTTCTTAAATTTCGGGGATTTGTCTTTGTCATTCCAACGAGGGCGTCATTAGAGTGACAGAGAAAAATCCCCGAAATTAGCGGATTTAGTAGTTCGCGGTAGGGCCGCAGGACTTTTTAAGCCCGGACTACAATTGAAGTCCTTCCCGGACGCTTCCCCGACGCCCTCTAAACTAGGACAAATCCTGGGAATCCCGGACGGTTGGCAACCTTACCTAGTACCAGCGCATTTGTTTTTATCGCCACTCCGTGGTATGTAGACGATGGACACGTAGTCGTTGCCGATGTACTTGCGCTTCTCGTTGCAGTTGTCGGTGGGTGACGGCATGGCTGTCGCTATGTGGAGCACGTGGTGACAATCACTAGCACACAGTGTACTACCTTGATGGTCTGTATCGGGAAGTCTCCGCCCGAGTCGTTGTAGACGATGGACACGTAGTCGTTGCCGATGTACTTGCGCTTCTCGTTGCAGTTGTCGGTGGGTGACGGCATGGCTGTCGCTATGTGGAGCACGTGGTGACAATCACTAGCACACAGTGTATACCTTGATGGTCTGTATCGGGAAGTCTCCGCCCGAGTCGTTGTAGACGATGGACACGTAGTCGTTGCCGATGTACTTGCGCTTCTCGTTGCAGTTGGCGTCGGTGGGTGACGTGGGCATTGCTGTCGCTATGTGGAACAGCACCTGACGATAACAGTACATTATTAACATTTTTCCAGGATCTTTTTCACCTTATTATAGTGCAGAAAGGAAAGTGGGTACGTTTGTATTCAACTATACACGATATCGAACATTATGCCTATCTAAATTTTCAACTTAAGGTCCTGCTGTAGCTGACCCTCGTCTATCAAGAAATTGTATGAACGGCGCTAACAGGTCCGAGGGCGTGCTACGGATTTTATGGGTCAATATTACTTCGCATAGTTGATTACGCATACTTCAAATTGTCATAACGTTGTTATGCATAAAACTTTACTTGCATAAACAATATTCCACATAAAGGACTACGCATAATGTTAATATGCATAAATGCTAATTATCATAACGATGACTTGGAATAAATTTAATAAACATAACATTACTTTGCATATACGTATTAAAAGATATAAAGGTCACATTTTTGTACTTTTTATTTTTATTTTATGCGCAACAGTTATATCTGGGTATTGAAAAATTTATGTTTTTAGGGTTCCATACCTAATGGCTAAAACGGGACCCTATTACTAAAGCTCCGCTGTATGTCTGTACGCCTGTCACCTGTATCACGTGAACCGCGATAACTAGACGGTTGAAAAATTTCACGGATGCTGTATATCTGTTATCGCTATACAACAAATACTAAAAAGTAGAATATATATGTATTTAAGGGGGTTTCCAAACAACAAACGTAATCTGGTAATTTTTATCATAAATAATATATGATGACATAGATAGCTATTACAAAAGCTCCAAACAACTACGCCTTTAAACAGTCTGTACGGGGTTTCTTCACAGGCGGTCCAAAAAAAGAGTATCTTTGAGTGTCTTTTGTACAAACGTTTAATTTATGGCGAGATATACCTTAGTGGATTTATATTATTATTATTTATGTCTTTTTTATTAAGTTTGCAAGTTTCACTTCCTACATTATTTTCTATTTTGTGCACGCCTTGTGGCATTAAGTCCGCCTTTTGTACGATAGGTATTTTTTTTGTACAATGAAGATTAAATAAATAAATTTAAAAATATAGGTACGGATCTCGTCGTACCCGACTCCGAGTTCGTCCTTTTTGCCTAGCCTTCTGATCTGACTTGATTTTGCCTGATTTGTTTCATTCGCTTGCTGTATAAAATTATGCCAATTCGTATTATTTAATAATATTATGCATTTTTAAAATATGCCGATTCTGTAATATGCGAAATAAGCATTATGCTTTTTTATTATTATGCCTATTCAATATTATGCATAATTATTTTATGCCAAATCTGTTATGCGAATTCACATTAGGACTATTAATGTTAGGCATATTAAAGGGGACCCGGATTTTATATTATTATAGTGCACAAAAAACACGACAATCGTATGGAAATTCTGACATAAGCCTAACTTCAGGATGAATCTAGATTCATTTGAAAATTCAATTGTCATGGGTTTCGGTAAATAAAAAGTAGTTTACATACTTTCTTAAATTAAAAGCCCCTCCGCCTACGGCGTTGGGCTTCTAACACTCTCATGAGAAATACCGTACTTACCTCCCTAGATGCACAATGTACTATTATTAACGTGTAATTTAATTTTCTGTATTGGTGGTAATAAAGCACATCGATAGTAAGCGGCAGCTGTTACGGAGGCCAGAGACGTTAACATTGACATTTCACAATGGTAACACCAGTCAACGTGGTGACATAGGTTACGACACGAGCGTTAGAAAGAAAGAAAGAAAAAATATTTATTTGTGACACATACTTAGGTATGACTTTACAATATACACATTTAAAAGGATAAAAACAAATTATGCCACAAAACGGTCCCCAATTCAGCATAAAGCTGCGGCCATCCATTGGGGCCGTTTGTGAGGTCACGCACGTCTGACACTGGCGTTAACGACACGAGCGGCCTAGCTGGCCTAGGACTCTGTATATACAAGGATGGCACCTGCATGACGTCGTCCTGCCACACGTACGTGTAGGCGCCGTCCTTGCCGCCCTGCTCGAGGTTGAGGAAGAGCGCCTGCTGCTGCGGCCCCTCCAGGAGGCCGGCGCCGCTGCCCGCTAACGACACGAGCGGCCTAGCTGGCCTAGGACTCTGTATATACAAGGATGGCACCTGCATGACGTCGTCCTGCCACACGTACGTGTAGGCGCCGTCCTTGCCGCCCTGCTCGAGGTTGAGGAAGAGCGCCTGCTGCTGCGGCCCCTCCAGGAGGCCGGCGCCGCTGCCCGCTAACGACACGAGCGTGCCTAGCTGCCCGAGGAACTCTGCATATCTGTTCATGTGTGAAACGAGTTAGATTCTAATAACGGGTGATAACAAAAAAATGAGAATTGATTCAGAGGCGTAAAAAATATATCTTGTTTATTATTTTTAATGATTGGATATCCTTAGGCTATTTACACGTAACGACTGTTTACGACACCATTAATAGAATTTAAGATACGGTTTAAGGAATTTAAGACATGGTAAGATTTTCGTCAAATGTTAAACCCAATGTCTGGACAAGAGTGTTGGACGGCTTCTTTTTTTCTTTTGGGTACATATGTTTTGACCCATTTACACAACTGCACAAAAATTTCAAATTTCCAATTGTTTAAATACTAAATTAATACATTAATGCAAAAAAATCTCCCATACAACAAAATGGTTAAAAATATTTAAGGTTTTGGATTTCATTCATCCAGTAAGACTGTCAAGAAAAAAATATTTTTACAGATCAAAGTATTCTGGTTTTCTTTTCGTCTTGCTACATTCTAAACCAATGTTTTAAAACATCAACAAGCATTTTTTTTATGGCAACTCGTGGGCTGGTGGAATCATAATGATTAAAATTACAATTCTGTTTGTTTAGTCTTTCCTTGGTCATTATGTTTGCTGATTTGCTGTTACCATTTCTGTAAGCTGTTGCCAGGGATATAAGGATTCTATAAGGAGAGGATAAGCAAACACTTTTATTAATGAAATTTCCCTATTTACTTAGATTTCTTCTATGTTTAAGTTTGAAATTTAAATACGTCCAACAAATTTTTTACAGTTTATTCTTTCAACTCCATTTCGTCAAAAACGGAAATACTTTAAAAAATTAAGAAAGCTAATTTTAAGAACCTCTGAGATATCGCTACAAGTTCATGAACAAACTATGTCATTTATGTGACTAGTTTAATTTTGAGGTCTAGGGAATATGATTCTCATTTTTTTGTAATCACGCGTTATATACTCTGTAGGAATTGGTGAAATATCATTCATATCACCACCAAATTAAACACAAGATATTGACATATCTTGTGTTCGAATAATTTCCGGAAAGGTATTCGCTCGTTAAAGGTATTGAAAATTGAATATAAGGTATTGACTCTTTAGTCAATAGTTATAAGTAGGTACTACATAGTCCACCATTACAGTGTAGCAGATTGTGTTGGTGTTTATATTGATGTCAACTTTCACTCATATTTTAAAAACAAACGAGTCTTAATCGCCTAAACTTACGTTTAATTAAATTCTGACGTTTGTGTTGTGTTTTTCCTAAATATGGCAATCGAATCTGGTCGTGTACATTTCTGATTCTCGATATGAATGATATTTCACCAATTCCTACAGAGTATATAACGCGTGATTACGTAGTATTACGGAATATACAATGTATTATAAAATTGACGTGGTTTGTGTAAATTATAAAATCAATACAAAAATAGTATGTATTGTTGCTTTTGCAATATCAGAAGAGAAACTAGAAAAAGATCAATATTTCTCCTATGACCGTGGCCTGCGAGGCCGAAGTTCGGAGATTTTTCTCAGTCACTCTAATGACGCTTTTGTTGGGAGTGATAGAGACAGATTCCCGAAATTCACGTACTTCGGAGTTTACGGTAGCAAGCCTGATATACGAGTATGTATTGTCCTTAACTATGAAATTGGCGTTTTTGGTCAGAGACTTTAGTTGGTCCCCTATTTTTATTATTGTTTTAATAGGAGAAGCCTATGACCAGCCTATGAATGCTTAAGTCTCAGCAGGATATTTCTCATTTAGATTTGTGAGTTGACTTCCATGTACTGAAAGTTAAAATTGCCTTAACTTTCTATATTTTTAACCCTTAGGTGCATACAGTATCAAAAACGATACGACCGAAATGACACATGTCGAAATAAGTAATAAATTGCGACTGTCACACTGAGCAACAGAGTTCTAATTGGCATCGATTGTTTACATAAGTCATTTCAGAAATAAAATGTGTGATACCATATGCACCTAAGGGTTAAATTTAACAGAAAGCTCGACGCAGGGGCTACTTCACAAATAAGTATCAAAATGCTGAATTTCCTGGAAACCCTTTACTTTCGAACATGGTCGTGACACATCTCTCAAACTAAATAAGAAGTATACCCTAATGGACTGATGTTAACAGTAGTAAAAAAATAATATAAAAAGGTCATTGGGCATTTTGTTCGGGCATATGACCCACTGCGTACACAAACGAAATAGGACTAGGAATGTAGGTAAATGTAAGTGCTACTGAGTGGTATGAGTCGCATTCTTGCAAGGCGAAACCAGAAAAGTAGGTCACAACCGTTTACGCAATTATACAATGCTGAAAGTAAAAACATTAAAAACACTATTTCGGAAACAAAAAGACGAATTATTTTTTTTTCCCGGTTGATACGGAAAAATTACACATTTAGAAAAGTGAGATTAAATTTTTTATTTTGAAGCCAGTTTGGTCTCCGTACGCCAAAAATCATAAAGCGGGTCATAAACGCCCATCAATGACCTTTAATATAAAGCAAGTATAAGCCGACAAAGTAAATGTAAAGGTTATCGACATAGTGCTCACCTCTCGCTGCCATACTCGTTCCTCAGTATCGCCACTTCGTTGTCCTGCTGTCCGGGGCCCACGTATAGAACGCCGGCCTGCGACAACATATATATGTACATCACAGGAAGATCTTACACTAATCTAAATATCGTCGGGTGACAAGCCAAACTCACCAAGTAACAAATACTTACTTGAAATAAAGCTCTTATCTCAGTTCTGATTCAATAGTGACATAAGAGGTTGCTAAGAGTAGTGACAGTTTTTAAAGTGAGTTTTGCTTGTCAGCCGACGATATGTCGTTTTTAACCGACTGTACAATTTACATTCATAGATTCTAACTAAACGTTATGCGAGGAAATATGTTGTTGATTTCTGAAAATTCGCGAGTGTTTTACACCGCTTTCATTTTATCTTTTCGTTTGAGATTTCATGTGAGTCCTACGATTACAATTGTCAGTAAAATAAAAAAACGTAAAAACCTAAAAACATGCATTATTTAACAACTACGTTCTAGCAGCGGGTTCTGGACGCAGGGGGCTTCACTAGCGGACCCGACTGTCGGGTCCACTGTATCTCACCTTGTAGGTCTCGATGGGAGGCACCCGGTCGAGGTTCTTGATGGTGCGCTCGTGCTGGCCGCCGGTCACCAACAGTGGACGCGCTAGCAGCGGGGGGACGCTGGGGCTTCACTAGCGGACCCGACTGTCGGGTCCACTGTAGCTCACCTTGTAGGTCTCGATGGGAGGCACCCGGTCGAGGTTCTTGATGGTGCGCTCGTGCTGGACGCCGGTCACCAACAGTGGACGCTCTAGCAGCGGGTGGACGCTGGGGCTTCACTAGCGGACCCGACTGTCGGGTCCACTGTAGCTCACCTTGTAGGTCTCGATGGGAGGCACCCGGTCGAGGTTCTTGATGGTGCGCTCGTGCTGGACGCCGGTCACCAACAGTGGACGCTCTAGCAGCGGGTGGACGCTGGGGCTTCACTAGCGGACCCGACTGTCGGGTCCACTGTAGCTCACCTTGTAGGTCTCGATGGGAGGCACCCGGTCGAGGTTCTTGATGGTGCGCTCGTGCTGGACGCCGGTCACCAACAGTGGACGCTCTAGCAGCGGGTTCTGGACGCAGGGGGCTTCACCTGCAAACGACAACATAATTATTTTATCGTGCGTGAGAAGATCCCCACAAAATGGCGGGGTGTCTTGTATCATCAAATTCCCACCGAGTTAACTTTTTTCCGGCATTTCGTCGGTTGACAAGCAAAACTCATTAAGTAACAAATACCTACTTGAAATAGAGATCGTATCTCAGTTCTGATCCAATACTGACATAAGAGGTTGCTAAGAGTAGCAGTTTTTATAGTGAGTTTTGCTTGTCAGCTGACAATTTATAAACACATCCAACATTTAAATTCAAAACATTACCGTAACACAATAGGCATGATGGTAAGTCAAATGAACAATTTTTTTTGAACTGTCAAAACTATCGCCATTATGAAATTTTATATGAAATACACAAGAGTGACGTCACGTTTGTATACTGCCAAATAAACGACTCTTTTAAGTTCTTTCTAATTTATGAAATAGAAGTTAGAAAAAAAACCTTGGGAAAACAATTTTTCCTATCAGGATCGAAAGAGGACACAATTCCGAGTGGAAATCAAAATAAAAGTTCCAAATCCGAAAAAAGTGGGGGTACAACTTGGAATAAATTGGCCCTTATATCCATTAGTGGATGTTTATTAGCTGATAAGGGCTTGTCCATTAATCACTTTATACTGTACAGGGGGAGGGGGGGTCAAGAAAAAATCACCAATTATCATCATAGGGAAGGGGGGTGGGGGGGGGGTCATCGGACAAATCACATGTAATTTTTTGTTACTCTGCTTAACAGCATACTTTTTCAAAAACATAACCAAATGTCAAATTCTGAACTGAGTTTTAAAACAAAGCAGATATTTATCTAGTAGTTGGCAAAAAAGTTTGTTCCCATCATGTGTGCTAAATAAAGTACGTAATTGAAGTGTTATTAAAAGGACTAGTTAGGTTGCAAAAAAATACACGTCATATTGGCTAGGGGGTGGTGGGGGGTCCTGAAAATATCACCAAGTATCACCATGGGGGAAGGGGGGGGTCTAAAATAGGCCAAAATCGTATGACGTGATTAATGGACAAGTCCTAATGATGATGATGATGGCGGCTGATGGAGTACCTGGCACGGGCTGGATGATGGGGTAGGTGCTGAGCCGGTGGTACAGCTGCAGCAGTACGAAGGCGTCGCCACCGGCTGTCTGATGATGATGATGTACCTGGCACGGGCTGGATGATGGGGTAGGTGCTGAGCCGGTGGTACAGCTGCAGCAGTACGAAGGCTCACCGGCTGTCTGATGATGATGATGTACCTGGCACGGGCTGGATGATGGGGTAGGTGCTGAGCCGGTGGTACAGCTGAAGCAGCACGAAGGCGTCGCCACCGGCTGTCTGATGATGATGATGTACCTGGCACGGGCTGGATGATGGGGTAGGTGCTGAGCCGGTGGTACAGCTGAAGCAGCACGAAGGCGTCGCCACCGGCTGTCTGATGATGATGATGTACCTGGCACGGGCTGGATGATGGGGTAGGTGCTGAGCCGGTGGTACAGCTGAAGCAGTACGAAGGCGTCGCCACCGGCTGTCTGATGATGATGATGTACCTGGCACGGGCTGGATGATGGGGTAGGTGCTGAGCCGGTGGTACAGCTGCAGCAGTACGAAGGCGTCGCCACCGGCTGTCTGATGATGATGATGTACCTGGCACGGGCTGGATGATGGGGTAGGTGCTGAGCCGGTGGTACAGCTGAAGCAGTACGAAGGCGTCGCCACCGGCTGTCTGATGATGATGATGTACCTGGCACGGGCTGGATGATGGGGTAGGTGCTGAGCCGGTGGTACAGCTGCAGCAGTACGAACGCCGGCGTGACGCCGCCGCCGGCGTTGCCGACCGGCGGCGCCGTGGCCGGCTGTCGCGTTGTGGTCGTTGATGATGATGGTTGCTCCCTGGAAGTCAATGGGTCAATGATTCGTCTGTTTTTTCGTTGCCGCGTTTAGAACCGAGCTTAGAGGGCTATGTTCAGCAGTGGACGTCTTTCGGCTGATATGATGATGATGCATTTAGAAGAGCGGCCTTGCCGTGAAGTTTGACATTCGCAAAATTTCGAGGAATTGCCTAAGTCCTCGAAAAAGTAAGCCTAAGTCCAAGTTCGCGGTAGTAGGCCAGCACAGAAGCTAGTCAAAGATCGAAATAACGTCATATCGGATATAGTTCACAACAAAATGCCTTGTGTTTCTCTAACGTTAGTATTTAGATATGTCGAAGGCCTTTGACTGTACTATTCATATTTTTTTCTGAAATAGTTACAAAATATTGGAATGCATCCTTGTTTTCATGCACTTAGAACTATTTCGAAAACTGAATGGGCAAATAAACAACAGTGGTTGTTAGTTAAAATAATAAAAAAAACTTGTCTTTGGCGCAGGGCATTGTCCGCGACCCCCTCTTGTTCTTGATATACTTAAATAAGCTTCATAACCTAGCAAGTTCTGGTGTTTTTCATATTTTAACGACAAACGGGTCTTAATCGCACTGCATCTGCCTGCGACCACGGGTGTAACGTCACGCCCGAAACGTCAGGATGAAATCAAACGCAAGTTTACGCGATTAAGACCCGTTTCTCGTTAAGATATCGAGTGATAATCGTGAACGTTTTAATCATGTTTTGGTGTACTTTTAAAATCAAAGTGTAAACCAAACAGTATGCTTAGCACATGATTGGCGGGACAGTTTCTCACCGCGAGATAGAGCTGCACGTACCTGTGCCGCCTCGTGGGACTCATGACGGAGATGGTGTTGGACCGCTTGGAGCGCGACAGGGGGGGCAGGTCGTCGCGCTCCTGCATGCAGCCCGGCGGGGGGGCGGGGGGGGGAGGGGGGGGGGGAGCTGCACGTACCTGTGCCGCCTCGTGGGACTCATGACGGAGATGGTGTTGGACCGTTTGGAGCGCGACAGGGGGGGCAGGTCGTCGCGCTCCTGCATGCAGCCCGGCGGGGGGGCGGGGGGGGGAGGGGGGGGGGAGCTGCACGTACCTGTGCCGCCTCGTGGGACTCATGACGGAGATGGTGTTGGACCGTTTGGAGCGCGACAGGGGGGGCAGGTCGTCGCGCTCCTGCATGCAGCCCGGCGGGGGGGCGGGGGGGGGAGGGGGGGGGGGAGCTGCACGTACCTGTGCCGCCTCGTGGGACTCATGACGGAGATGGTGTTGGACCGTTTGGAGCGCGACAGGGGGGGCAGGTCGTCGCGCTCCTGCATGCAGCCCGGCGGGGGGGCGAGGGGGGCGCCGGGGGGGGCGGCGGGGGGCGCGCGGGGCGGCTTGTGCGGCGGCCCGTGCACCACGCTGTCGCTCGCCACCTGGTTGATACCGATAAATTAGCCCTTAATTGCGCAAATGCAAAAAAACCCGTTCTATTTTCCTCGCCGTAGTAAAAAACAAAAAATATAAATTAGTTAAAAAAAACACAAAAGCATGACGACAAAAAATAAACGAGCTTTATGGTACATTGCCAATTTAAGGCTTAAGATCATATCTAAAAATATCTTTATTTGAATCTGAAGTCAAAATAAGGAAAAAAAACGGCCGCCATTTTGAAATACTTCATTTTGATTCGAGACCGCTATTAAAATTCGATATTTCTTCATAATATCGCAGTAAATCTGATTCGCTTTGAGGCTTCTTGGAGCCTAGAAGGCAATCGGTACATTTCACAACTTGGCGTCTATTCGGATATAAAATAAAAACAAAATCGACACGATAAAAAAAGTATAACGGAAAAATATTCCGGTTTTTAAAACGTATTTATTTTAAGAACCACGTAATGTAGTGCTGAACTTAAATTAAATAATCAACACTTACAATTCTAAGGCTTCACAAATACAAAAGCTAGGAAACATTAAATCTAAACTCCCTTTTTTAATCTAAGTAGCATTCATAAACTTTTGTCATAAAAGCTTTTTCACTTTTAAGGATATCCAATTAGCGTGAGATTAAAAAACCTTAATCGCGGTCGGGTTCGTAACGATAATTAAATCGATTTCTTTGGAAATTGAAGCTTGATTGGCATTTTTTTATTAAAATATCGCTTCATCATTGGCCTCTGACATCTATAAAAGAAGCAGCGTCCAAAGAGGTTCGGCACTTACGTATGTGGCTAGTTAGGCCGATACGGGAGCGACAGCCACGACCGCATAAAGTGCACGTAAATGTCGCACTTGGTGATCCGGGAGGTAAGACTGCGCGCTGGTGTCTTAGTTCCCGTATGAACGAGAGCAGATCGAACCAAGCGTTATCATGGGACACCACGCCTTCACCTAGAACCCCTCTCCAATGATCTCGGTCTTCGGATGCTTTTTCCCACGTACATGGATCAATTCCGAACACCATATCGCGTTTAGCACTGTCTTTGAAGCGTAACATTGGTCGGCCAACCGGACGCTTGGCGTAGGCAATTTCACTCAGGAGAGTTACACGCGGCAAACGAGAAGGCTCCATCCTTTGCACGTGGCCCAGCCACCGCAACCGCCTTTGTTTCAATACGGCTGTGATACTCGGCATGCGTGCGATTCTAAGCACCTTCTCGTTTGTAACTCGATCCTTCCAAGTGATGCCTAAAATGCGCCTAAGACAGCGCATATGGAAGTTATTTAATTTCCGTTCCTGCTTAGCATACGATGTCCAAGTCTCAGCACCGTACAAGAGTATGGACAAGATGCATGTCTGATATACGATCGTCTTTGTATTTAAAGTCAGGTGTTTATTATTCCATACCCTTGTACTGAGCCTCCCGAACATCGTGGATGCTTTGCCGATGCGAATGTTTATTTCCATATCAAGCGACAAGTTCTGTGATACGGTGGACCCAAGGTAGCAGAACCTATCTACAACTTCCAACGGCGCATCGTTCAACAATACTATTGGGGATTCCTGCTCGCCTTGCCCCATAACGACCGTCTTCCTAGCATTTATGGACATGCAGAATTGCTTGCACGTGGCGTCGAACTTGTCAACCATTCTCTGAAGCTCCTCTGATGATGATGAAACAAAAGCGGCGTCATCAGCGAACAGCAAACTGTCCACATAAAAGTCTTCTCTATACCTTTTAGACTTTAGGAGTGCGATGTTGAACAGTTTGTCATCAGCTCGAGTGTGAAGGTGTACGCCTTGAGTGGTATCACCAAAAGCAACCTTTAAAATATCGCTTATCGTTTTTAAATTAACACCAAAATCATGTCTTTGGTCAAAATCACCCTAGAAGTGAAAAAGCACATAAACAACATATAACTATTAACGAAATGTAAGGACATTTACTGAAGAGTAAAATCATAACGTTACCTTCTGTATCGGTGTCGGCGAAGGTTGGTCCTCGGTCGCTGAGCCGGACCCTACGGACACAATCCTTATTTAAAACTTACTACTTCGAATTACCAATCTTTCACAGATAATCAACCGTCTTGACATATGGGTATAGATAGTTTCACGAGAGTTGGGGTCACGCACACATCAACATGTCATGTAAACACACGGGGAATTTGAAATTAGTGTTCTTTTTTCGTACTGACAGCAAACCCAATTGCAACTGTAAGATCGACCAAAAAGTTTGTTCAAGGGATTTGCTTCAATATTTTGACGCAAGTCATTCATTCATTCACTACATTTTTTGCAATTAGTACTTCATTTGGATGTGTATGTAATCATTCACCTCAACTCTGGTGAAATTACACCTATACTTTTAGGTTCACTTACAGAAAATATGCTATGTTCTTTCATCGTAAAGAATACCATCTAAAATAGATCACCACAATATGATACTAGACAGATCATCACAATATAATTTTACCATTATGTATGAAAAAATGAAAGTGATCATTTAAATTTCGAACGTGTAAATATCACGTAAAAATTATACGTATTTAACAATAATTCCGATCTTCGAATATCTGGTCCCTTTTCCATATAAATCTATTATCAAAATTTGAAATATATCTTCCCTCAGTTAACCTCGATTTGTTAGTTAACCCTAGGTTAGCTAGTGTACCTAAAAAAATGTCTTACTCAATGTGAGATACTCTCTCGATTGCAAGCTTGAACGACCCATGTTTCGCTTTAAGGAGCGATGTACGATCCACTGATGTACTGATTAGTTAAAGTACGATATTAATCATGTTTCAACTGTAAACTTATGTTTGTAACTTGTCATTTCATTTTCATTTGTAATAAAAAAATTGATGTGACACATGGCCTTATCAATGTTGCGTCATTATTTATTTGTGTGTTGCCCTACTTGGCGTCCTCCATTAAGGCCCATTTAGACGGTACGAGTTTCTCGCATGATTTGAGGCGAGAAATCGTATGACATTTTCGTATGCGATAATCGACAGGCGAGTATCGTATAAAAATGTTTACATTCATGCGAGAAACAAAAACTCGCCCACGTTTATGTCGTTCGATATTCGTACGGAGATTATCGCCAGGGGAAATAGTTTACACGGGGAGCTGCATTCTAGCCAGATATTTGCTTACGATTTCTCGACTCGTCTAAATGCGTTCTCGTATGATATTTTTTCACGAACGAGCGAGTATCGCACAAATCGGTGCGAACCGATTTTCATACGAGATTTACCTGTCAACTTACAACGTGATTAGTTGCTTATCTTAGCTTATCTTAGTCAGCATACTGTTATACAAACTTCTCAAAAGGAGAGTTTTCATTTCGTACGAATGTATTTTAAATATTTTTTAAATGTTTATTACCGTAATTACTTAAACGATTTTGTTAATTATTTTTTTATCCGAGATAGATATATTTTTAGAAAGAAGACCAATTCCATCTCTTTCATCTGATTTCAGACTTTTATCATTAGCTTTTTAGGAAATAACTTCAAGGTCTGATTTTGGGGTTAATGAGGAATTGAGAGAACTCCTTTAAGGAGGAATTCGGCATGTGAATTGCGTTTTGAGGCTTTTCATATGTAACTTGAGCATTTTCTCGTGGAAGCCATAATTTTGGTAGAGTGGAGTGGACCTGATAATCCTGATATTGAAGACCATGGAGGGCAAAGAGGAACAGCGTAATTGTTTCCAGCTCTAGTTAGTACATGAACTCGAAATACGATTCTCGCATTCAGATCTTGTTTAGACGGATATGTCCAATCATCACAGGCGAGGCAATTATCGCTTCTTCTCGTGCGATATCGTACAAATAGTTAACATGATACGATATTTTTTCTCGTGCTACGATAATTGCATGGTCGAGGCGAGAAACTCGCACCGTCTAAATGGGGCTTTAGGCGCGAATTGTTAGGCCATGTTCACACGCTGCGGTCGTGGCCAAAAATGGGTTCGCCGGAAGATCGTTGGCTTTCGGGTCGACATTATGCTGAGGCGAGTCCATTTCGTGGTATAATAGTAAGTGCTGAATCTGTTTTGTGTTGTCCTGTCATGCTTGTTATATTTGCCACGAATAAATTATTTGTATTTGTATAACCCCGTGTTCCGTGTTTTGCCGTGTGGTGACGGCAGTAAGAATACATTTGTCACCACCCCAACTCTTCCTGCGGGTGTCGTAAGAGTCGACTAAGGGATTGAAGTGTCACTGAGCACTATTTCATAAAAGATTGATGATGGGCAGCAGCGTCATCATAGTGGACACATTACTACGATCTCCGCTTGCCCAGAGTGGCGATTATGGGCATTTACCTCCTAATGCGTGTATACGCATAGTTAATAGGAGAGGCCTACGTCCTGCAGTGGACTATCATAGGCTGATGATGGTGATATAGTGATTTAGTAGCGGGTTCTCGGGCGAGTTTTCGTCGAATCGTCACGTGGTCCTCACCGGGGTCCGAGTTGTATGTCATGAGGTGCGGATGGGCGGCGGGGGAGGCCGACATCTCCTCGGGGATGGCCTCACACGAGACCCGCATGTCGCTCTTCTTGTTGGCCTTCTTGGACGCATGCAGTGACTGCGACTGCGTACTGTTGGTCATATTTCAAGTTAGAAACATAAACATTGATACCAGGGTCGCGTTTTATAAAGTTACAATTTACAATTTCGCTGTTTGCCTCTCTTTCTAGCCAATATGTGCGTGCGTTAGAGGCAAACAGCGAAATTGTAAATTGTAACTTTATAAAACGTGACCTATGTGTTGATATCGATAATATTCATCATTCGCATAATTCGTGACCCGTGGTCAGTTAACTATTAATAGAGCATTAGTAACACCTAAATTTTATTGGCTTTAACCTATTTCAGTGACAGAATATGTTTCAAAATAAAGTGGTAAGGTATAGTAAATATATTATTATTGCTCTTTTAAGGGTTAAAGGTGCGACCGCAGCAATGCCCAAAAGCAGCGGTGTGGGGAGCATGCGGCAAAACTGGCACGGATATGATACGTCACTGCGATTCCGGACTTCACCTTAACTGTGTTATACTCGTAAAAAAGTACGTAAATCAATATAAAGGTGTCTTCGATGACTATTGTACTAATGACCATCAAATTGCAGTAAGTACTAGGAAAACAAATAAATATCTTGAGAGATTTTACACAAATCGACCTAGCCCCACGGTAAGCGAAACTAAGGTGTTGTGGATACAAAGTGACGATAAAAACGATGCTTAAATACATACATAGCCACGACCAAGAATCAAATATTTATGATAAACACCGGGATTCGAATCCGGAATCTCCGGCTTCGTAGAGAGAGTCACTACCGACTGCAAACCCATTTTGAGAGGTCATTAATGGCTGGAGCCAGGCAACAGGATGAGCTGGTCCGGGTCGGGGTCGCCGGAGTCGCGGGGGGTCTCCCGCTGCGGCCTCCACGACGACATGTCGTGCACGACAGTAGCTACTCACGGCTCCGTGCCAGGCAACAGGATGAGCTGGTCCGGGTCGGGGTCGCCGGAGTCGCGGGGGGTCTCCCGCTGCAGCCTCCACGACGACATGTCGTGCACGACAGTAGCTACTCACGGCTCCGTGCCAGGCAACAGGATGAGCTGGTCCGGGTCGGGGTCGCCGGAGTCGCGGGGGGGAGACTCCCGCTGCAGCCTCCACGACGACATGTCGTGCACGACAACAGTAGCTACTCACGGCTCCGTGCCAGGCAACAGGATGAGCTGGTCCGGGTCGGGGTCGCCGGAGTCGCGGGGGGTCTCCCGCTGCAGCCTCCACGACGACATGTCGTGCACGACAGTAGCTACTCACGGCTCCGTGCCAGGCAACAGGATGAGCTGGTCCGGGTCGGGGTCGCCGCAATCGCGGGGGGGGGACTCCCGCTGCGGCCTCCACGACGACATGTCGTGCACGACAGTAGCTACTCACGGCTCCGTGCCAGGCAACAGGATGAGCTGGTCCGGGTCGGGGTCGCCGGAGTCGCGGGGGGTCTCCCGCTGCAGCCTCCACGACGACATGTCGTGCACGACAGTAGCTACTCACGGCTCCGTGCCAGGCAACAGGATGAGCTGGTCCGGGTCGGGGTCGCCGGAGTCGCGGGGGGTCTCCCGCTGCAGCCTCCACGACGACATGTCGTGCACGACAACAGTAGCTACTCACGGCTCCGTGCCAGGCAACAGGATGAGCTGGTCCGGGTCGGGGTCGCCGGAGTCGCGGGGGGTCTCCCGCTGCAGCCTCCACGACGACATGTCGTGCACGACAGTAGCTACTCACGGCTCCGTGCCAGGCAACAGGATGAGCTGGTCCGGGTCGGGGTCGCCGGAGTCGCGGGGGGTCTCCCGCTGCAGCCTCCACGACGACATGTCGTGCACGACAGTAGCTACTCACGGCTCCGTGCCAGGCAACAGGATGAGCTGGTCCGGGTCGGGGTCGCCGGAGTCGCGGGGGGTCTCCCGCTGCAGCCTCCACGACGACATGTCGTGCACGACAACAGTAGCTACTCACGGCTCCGTGCCAGGCAACAGGATGAGCTGGTCCGGGTCGGGGTCGCCGGAGTCGCGGGGGGTCTCCCGCTGCAGCCTCCACGACGACATGTCGTGCACGACAGTAGCTACTCACGGCTCCGTGCCAGGCAACAGGATGAGCTGGTCCGGGTCGGGGTCGCCGGAGTCGCGGGGGGTCTCCCGCTGCAGCCTCCACGACGACATGTCGTGCACGACAACAGTAGCTACTCACGGCTCCGTGCCAGGCAACAGGATGAGCTGGTCCGGGTCGGGGTCGCCGGAGTGGCGGGGGGGAGACTCCCTCTGCAGCTTCCACGACGACATTTCAGGGGATGAGTTGGAGCGACGGACTGGGTGTCTGCTCTTGCCCTGTCATAGTTAAATTACAAATCTAAGTTTATTTTTCTACTCGTCGACTGTAACGTTTGAATTAAAATTACGTACACAAAATTATAATCATATACATTAACATCGAGTTCGCAACTCAACTATACTGAACTCATAAGAATCATAAGACAATGATGTAGGCAACAATAATAAGTTTGACCAATCGCGTGTCAGCAAAAAAGACATCAACGAGCGGCCACTTTAGGATCTGCACTTCGTTTCGGTGTATTTATTTCATTATTTAAATTTATTTACTTATTTTTATTGACTCGTAGAAAAAATATTATACTCAACAGTGTTATAATGAAGCTTTTCAATCTCTTACCTCACTTAGGCTAATCAGCAAGGTCAAGGCCTAAACACGGTAACTCAACTGAAAAGGTCTCTATTATAACACGATTGAATAAAATACTATTAAAACACTGTAATTTAAGTCGTACACGTGAAAGAAAAAATATAGACGTATTGTATACTCAATTAGTTTCTATGTAATGGATACTGAAGTTTATTGTGATAGCAATATCACTGTGTCACTTATTGTCCAAACTACGTTGTTGTGACGTCAGCGATAAGAATCCGACACTAATTAAAGGGCGGTTTCTGTGAGCAGTTTAGGCATATTCACACATTCAAAGTCTGCCTGGTGGGAGCGGGATTGTCTTACATCATGTCATGCCTACGGCATGAGATCCCGCGATTCAAATGTATGACGGGATTTTATAATGTCAAATCCCGTGATTGCATACAAATGAATCCCGAGATTGCATGCTCTAGTCGTGTCGTCGTATCACTCGCTATTATTATATTTTAATAGCTCATATCGTCGGCTGACAAGCAAAACTCACTATAAAACCTGTCACTACTCTTAGCAATCTCTTATTGAATCAGAACTGAGATACGATCTCTATTTCAAGTAGATATTTGTTACTTAGTGAGTTTTGGTTGTCAACCGACGATATATTCTCTGTATCATTGACAACTCTCGCAACTCTGTCATTCATTAAACTACGGTAAAGAAGATCCACGGTGCGGTTCAGTTCTAAGTTTCAATTTCGCGAGTGGCGAGTAGTGTAGGTATAAATTTATGACAAATTACACTTTTGTGAAGGAGTGGATTTGCTATACACAGTACTATTACGTCGTTGAGATTGCCATTAATTCTAAAGAGTAAATTTAAAATTTGACAAAAGAAAACTGTAAACATATGTGCTTTTAATAGATTTTTTAGTACAGATGATGCCTTTTTTTACGCGCTAGTGCGAGAAGTGGCTCTTTTAACTCATTTTACAGGTGAATTCACGAAAACTGGCACGAATGGATCGAGTAAGTGACAGAAAGTATCTATTTGTGGATGTCTTAATGACAGTAGATACGAGTACAGGTTGGTATAGGACGACCGCATACACACAATGATAGATGTCATTAATTTCATTCATTCCATCCGTGCCAGCTTTTGTGAATTTACCTGTACGTCAGGTCCAAAACTTCGGAGGGCCATCTGTACTAAAAAACGTCGTACGAGACACGTACAAAAAGGAAATTCGTAACTCGTGTCGATTTAAAACACTCCCTTCGATCGTGTTTTAAAACACCACCTCTCGTTTCGAATTTCATGTTTTTCGCACTTGTGTAGTAATGTACTATTTCAGTTCCTGAAATTGTCTACAGTCAGCATCAGAAGTCACTATACACTCGAGGTGTCCAAAGAGAGGTTAACATTTAAACTTTCAAAAAGTTGTTGACTGTCATGATAGTATTTACTTGTGAGCGCTTAACAAGTCACAAATATCTTAACAATCGATTTTCATTAATTTCTTAACATACAACAAATCATTGATACCTCAGCTGTTAAAAAACCACTGGTACCTAAGCAGTCAATAAGGCAAACATATCTGAACAAGAAGGAAAAATAGACGTTGTATGGTACAAATATGGTTGAATATTGATTGAAAAATAGCTATACTTATTTTAAGTAACTGTTTTGACAATCATCGAAAGCAGTGCAGTTTTGTCATCAGATACATCTAACTCACATTTTTCTCTTCAATCATTTGACAGGTGCTTCTTAGTCAACTTTAGGATAAATTATTTACGTTTATCTTTTTACAAGATTTTAGAATTTAGTTTCAACTTAGTTTTCAGTTCCGTTGTCTATGATCGAATCTTGCAAGTTAAATTTGAACCATTTCCCGATTTTAGATTGAGCTGCTTAAATTTGATGACAATGCAATATTATTTATTATGACAAAGAGCTGATCTGATGGTGGAACTGGAAGGTAGCCATAGGAACTTTGTGATGAAACAACCAACCCCCATTGTGTGTGGGTTTCCTAGAATCGTCTCGATATGTGTAAGTTGGTCGTGGGAAGTAAAGCACAGTCAGCGACAATACTTTGTCTTCTTCTTCCTGCTTTTTCGTTACCCCGGCTTCTGCCACGGCCAGAGAGCCTAGGGCCCGCTTTAACAACTAGTCCCAAGATTTGGCGTAGGTGCTAGATTTTTACGAAAGCGACTGCCATTCGACCTTCCAACTCAGAGGGTATACTAAGCCTTATTGGGATTAGTCCGGTTTCCTCACGATGTTCTCCTTCACCGAAAAGCAACTGGTAAATAATGTCAAATGATATTTCGTACATAGGTACGGTACATAAGTTCTGAAAACTCATTGGTACGAGCCGACAGGATTTGAGCCCACGGCCTTCGGAATGAAAGCCTTACCGGTGGGCCACCAACGCTCCTCCAGCGAAAAAAGCTTGTATGACACATTCAATTTTTGAAAATAAAATATTTTATGTTTGTTATCTGTTTCATTTTATTTTTCTCAAACTTGCAATGAAATATTGACGTTACCTACTGACGTCATATTGATAATTATTAGGTCCGGAATGAATGTACTCCTGCAACCTTCATTTATTACCTAAAAATATGTTATTACAAATATAAGTCATATTTCAATATTCTAAAGAAATGTATCCATTTTGAATAGTTTGCCATAACCTGAGATAGATGTATGCAGTGACAAGTCTGCACTGCTTTCGTGAGTTGTCAGTCAGTCAGACGTCAAAGCAATCCTTGTCACATATGGATCAAATATTCTTTATAAGTTATAACCAGAGGGCCTATTGTGAACCACGAACGATGTTTTGTCTCTCTCTTTCGCACTTGCAATGTCGAACGTAAGTGTGACAAAGAGGCAAAACTTAGTGCGTAGCTCGCAATAAGCCCTCAGGGCCGCTACCGCGAAATCCGAAATCATCAAATCGAAAGAACTTGTCATGGTCACTCTTATTATACCCTAATTGAAGTGACAGAGAAAGTTCCTTTGCAGCTTTTCAGCGGTAGGTGCCGAAGCTAGCTAGGAAAATACGTTTGCCATTTGGATTGCAAAAACTGCATTCAACGAACTAATTAATTACAGAATGAAAAATTACAGTATTGAAAGTTATTCATACAAAATGTTGGTTTGGTGCTTAGTTACCATTGAAATAACAACTGCTAAGCAACGGGTGGCGTCTTGGCTGCTGACGTATGTGATTGGCAGTGCGTGTAGATATTAATGACAACTGCTTAAATTTGAGTGCTTAGTTACCACTGACTTTGTAACCGTTATTGACATTGTGATTAAATAACCGTGTACGTGTTAAAGGAAAACTGGAATGTTAAGATATATGTGACGAACTGAAAGCGTATGTGAAAATGATAACTTAGATGTTTATATTTTTCTGACGATTTAAGTGTACATGACTTCTTGGACACCTTGCCCGCTCAGGTATATCTGCTGCTGACTGTACATAAGGGAATTGGCATTCTCAACGACGATTATTTATTATGTGCTATACTCGGCCGCCGTTATGTAGTCAATCCTGGCAGCTGTCAGTTTCATAGATTGATTTATTAGTAGTAGGTAAGGATTTCCGGTTCCGGCTTTGAATATCGTATACACGTATTACGCTTGTCCCGCGGATTGTGCCGAAATAAAATAATTTAAACCATACACGGCGTCGCGAGTGATTAATTTCGAAGTGAGAAACAGTGATCTAAAGAAATCTTGACAAAACCTAGTGAAAAGCGTCAAAACACACGTAGAAAACAGGCGAGAACATATGCAACCAGATTTGAGGTTATAATTATCTGTCAAAGCGATAGTGAATCAACCGCCGAACCACAGACGACAGATTAAGGAAACGTCAAAGAAAGTCGCTACGTTTTGTTCCTATCTACCATCAATCTACGAAGATGAATAGCTCACTCCAGCAACTTTTTGACAGTTTAAAAACAGAAATAAAGAAACAACTAGATGAACAATCTACGGATATCCACAATTCTGTTACGAAAACATTATCCGAGGAAATGGATATAAAAATGTTACCTCTGAAAGAAGAGAACTTCAAATTAAAAGAAAAAATACACAAACTAGAAGAAAAAATTATTATGTTGGAAAGAAAAAACAAAGAAAACAATATTATACTGTTTGGCATGAAAGAAGAGGAACAGTCTACAGAAGAGTTATCTAATTTAGTGCAACAAAAAATCCAGCGTGACCTCAACATTATGATTACAGAAAACGATATAAACAAAATACACAGAGTAGGAAGAAAAAATAATCAAGAAGGAAAGACAAGGCCAGTTCTAGTCTCTTTTGTGAGGGAAATGAAGAAACGTCAAATAA